>CAXKVX010004431.1:0-20303 GCA_964058865.1 Eleocharis quinqueflora
GAGCTAGACCTTTTAGGGTCTTTATGTCAAGACTGTTGGGTTATAGGTGGTGATTTTAATATCATTAGAAATAGACAAGAAAAAAGGGTATATCTTTTGACAATGTTAATATGGATATCTTCAATAATTGGGTTGATGAATATAATTTAACTGATTATAAACCTAATAATAAGAAGTATACTTGGGCAAGGGGAGAAAGAAGTAATCGACAAGCTTGTTTAGACAAATTTTTCATTAATAATTCTTGGAATTCACTTTACCCAACTATAGTTCTTTTGCCTTACTGAAAAGAGTGTCTGATCACTCTCCAATTTGTTTGCAGTTTGGTCCACATACTATAAAGTATTCTCATAATTTTAGATTAGAACTTTTCTGGTTTAATCATGAGGATTTTGATAATAAAATACAAGAATGGTGGTCACACATGTTATTAGAGTTTAATAAAGCTGTAGACTGGCAATTAAAAATTTGTAGTTTGAGACAAAAAATTAGGGGTTGGAATGCTAATTTGAAAAAGGATACGTTAGATAGGAAGATAGAATTGGAACAAGATTTTAACTCATTTTGAATTGTTATATGAGGATAGAGATCTAGAGTATGATGAATTTTTGGAATTTCAAAGTGCTAAAAATGCCCTATTAAATATTTATAAAGACGAAGCTCTATATTGGCAGCAAAGAGCCAGAACTTGTTGGTTAATTGAAGGTGAGCTAACACAGTTTTCATCGAATTGCATCATTTCATAATCATCACAATCAAAGTAATTTTCTGGTAATTGATGGAATTATGGTTCAGGGTGACAAAATTATTGCACAACATGCTTTTACACATTTTAGAACTATTCTTGGTAGCACAACTTCTACACAAGCACATTTAAATGCAGCAGTTTGGCATGACTTTGAAAAAGTAACTCCTAATGAGAGTAATGATTTGATAGCTCCTTTTATCATGGAAGAAATTAAAACAGCAGTTCTTGGAATGAATCCTAACAAAGCTGCTGGCCTTGATGGTTTCCCTATGGTTTTTTGCCAAAGATATAGTGATATGCTTAAATATGAATTGCTCAATATGTATAATGATTTTCACGATAACACATTTGATCTTTCTAAATTAAATAGGGCTATTATTTGTTCGATTCCTAAGAAAGATGAGGCTATGGTGATTAAAGATTTTAGACCTATTAGTCTCCTTAATTGCAGCTATAAAATATTCACTAAAGTGCTTGCTAATAGGGTATTTCCAGTTCTTAATAGAATTATAGGGAACAATCAAAATGTTTTTTTAAAGGGAAGATATATAATGGAAGGGGTAATTACTGCACATGAAATTTTACATTTTGTTCATAAATCAAAGGAACCTAGTTTACTACTTAAACTTGATTATGAAAAGGCTTTTGATTTTGTTAATTGGGATTATCTATTAGAAACCCTTAAGAATAGAGGTTTTAGTGACACATGGATTTCTTGGATTAATCAAACTTTAAGTAAAGGTCATAGTGCTGTTAAAATAAATGGACAGATAGGTGCTTATTTTGAATGTAAAGGGGAGTGAGACAAGGTGATCCCCTTTCTCCATACTTATTTTTTTTAGCTATTGATGGTATGAATAAAATACTCACAAGGGGCATAACTCATAATCATTTTCAAGGTCTTGGTCCTAAGGTACAGGATGGTAATAAAATTTTACATTTCAATATGTTGATGACACTCTCATATTCTTAAGTGCTGAAAAACAAATGGTTGAAAGGGTAAAATGGGCACTAAAAGGTTTTGAGCAGATTTCTGGTTTAAAAATAAATTGGCATAAGTCTGAACTAATTCCTTTAAACTTGGAAGAGCATTGGGCTCATTACTATGCATCAATACTCAAGTGTTATGTAGGTTCCCTACCTTTCAAATATTTAGGACTTCAACTGCATTGGAAAAAATCGAGTAGATCATATTGGTTATGCTTAATTGAAAAAATAAAAGGAAAGTTACCAATGTGCAAAGGGAAATTGCTTTCATTAGGGGGTAGGTTGGTGCTACTTAATTCAGTTCTTTCCTCAATACCATTATATTATATTACTCGTTTTAAGGTACCTAAATGGGTTATTAAAAGAATAGATATTATCAGAAAGCGTTTTTTATGGGCAGGTTCTGCTTCTAAAAGGAAATGTCATTAGTCTCTTGGAAAAGAATTTGTACACCAAAAAATGTGGGTGGATGGGATATCTTGAATTTAGAACATATGAATTATGCATTTTTATGCAAATGGGCTTGGCTATTTATATATAATTCTCAGTTCTCTCTATGGAAAGACATCATTTCATTTAAATATAAGGGGTTTACTTCTAATGCTTCTCCCTTTTGGAGAGGAATATCAGGACGTTATCATTTGTTGCAATTCGTAATAGAAAAATAGTGGGGTCTGGGGCACAAATTGAATTGTGGAATGACATTTGAATAACTAATTGCCCTTTAAAACTTCAATTTCCTTTAGTGTTTCAGAAAGTTAAACACAATAATGTAACGGTGCATCAAGTGTGGAATAATGGTAACATTAAATTAGGTCTAATTAGGGGTGTAAGTTCTGCAATGAGAATTCAAAAAGTTGAACTTCTTAATATCTTATCCAATTATCATTTCACATTTGATAAAGACACTTCATTTTGGGAGTTAGAAAAAGATGGTTACTATACTGTTAGATCTATGTATCAATTTTTGAATTTTTGTGGTATTCAAATCAATATTAAAAAATCTGTTGGGAGTTTAAAAATTTCTTTAAAATTTAAATTATTTCTCTGGTTAAGTCTTAATAATAAAATACTCATTAATGACAATTTAGTTAAAAGGAGCATGCTTCAGCATAATAAATGTATATTTTGTGATGGAATGGAGACAGTGGATTACTTGTTTATATCTTGTGGCCACCACAGTCTTTTTTGGCAATTAATTTAAAATCATCTAACTCAGCAAGCTAAGATTAATCTTGACATTTCTTCCTTAGAGGCTTTATGGAATTCTATAATTAAGTTACCATCCACAGAACTACATCATTGAAGTAATATTTTGGCAGCTTGGATCTGGATAATTTGGAATCATAGGAATAAAATTTTGTTTGCTGATGAACGTATTAAATTGCTTAATACACTTGGGTGACTTATTTCCTTAGCTCACATTATTTGCAGCCTACGGAGAGAGCTGGTATGGGACCAGAGCAAAACACAGCATCAGCTGAGGATTCTGATATTGATCTACTAGATTGAGTTTTGATTCTGTTAAGTAGCTGAGGATTCTGACATAATTCAGTATATGGCAGTATAGAAGGGTAGTATATTCAGGCTTCTTTGTTGTTGGTGATACTTAGAAGTTCCTGTTTTTCTGCTTTTTGTTTTTTCTCCTTTTTTCTTTTTTGTGTGTTTGTTTTTCTTTATGCTGGTATAGATTTCCTATACCTAAGACTAGTTACTGTTTTGTTGTCTTCCAAAAAGACTGGAGTCTCATCTTAAGACTGTCTGCAATAAAAAAAAAATATAGTCCGACATGTTAAGAGAATTTCTCAGCTGTTTATCTCAGAGATAAACACGAACGCCGCTGGTGTTTTTAATTGTTTTAAAAAAAGTAATAATAATCTCCATTTTAAGAAATTTTTATTAAACCATGTTAGCATTGACACATGGGTTCTGATCAGTTCGGACCAAACTTGTATACAATCGGAATATATATATAATGGAATCCATTGAAGTTGAGCTTAATGATTTAGCATCATATTAATAATTCAGACTAATTTTGAAAACAAAAATGAGGGAAAAACTAGATACATCATAGATATATTGAATACTTATAGTCACTTCGAATCGTTAGATACATCAAAATTTGTATTTTATAAATCAAGATTGAAGGTTTGAAGTGATTCGAAATATCTAATGTACTTATCTTTAATATATACAAATTTTTCCAAAATATAATTATATGTAAAAGTATATATTATGTGATTTTTTAGAGCCCATTTTTTTACTTTGCGCTGAGAGGCTGTTTAAAAGCACGAGATTAAAAGCCCACTAAACCTTTTCTTTTTGAGTAATAGATGAGAGAGCATTTGCACTCGACTATCATCAAATCAAATTTGACCTAAAAAAATCCTCCATAACATTTTGCTTTCATGAAATTTCAAGCTCACTTCTCGCGCTCTCAGTGGCTAAGAGCAGGTTCTTAAAAGCCCACTGAACATTTTTTTTTTCAAATGATCTACAAAAAATACATTGGCACGCATATTGAAAGCTGAAACCAAATAATTCAAGACTAACCACTGCAGAGAATATGATACCAATTTCTTATACAAATAAACAAGAGTTCCAATATGCAAGTTTACACGGAAAGCGAAACCGATAAAAAAGGTAAAAAGCTAAATTTTATTTGCAAGAAAAGGCATAACCTACTAGTTCCCCAACATATATAGCTGATATACTTTGTGAATTGCTTGTAATAAATAACCACTCTCTCCCTCTCTCTGTTTTTTCTTTTTCTACCATATTATCAGAAAGTGTCGGCCAAAACAGGTCTGATTTATTAAGAAAAAAATCAGTCAGGTTGACATACAAAATCAACCAGACAAAAACAGCAGGTAAAGGTTAAGAAAAACCAACTTAATAGACACGTGCTTTTGGTGGGAATGACTCGACTTCATCATCCAAAGTATTCAAGTGCACTGGTCGGTATGCAAGTCGAACCTTGCCATTCTCCCAATACCTATATAACAGAACTTAATAGTTGAATTTCAAAAGAAACGATAAATTGTTTTATGTCCTAAAGCAAAAGAAACAGATACCTTGGTAAAAGAAAAATATAAAAAATGGTTTTTTTATAAAATGGAACGAACAAATTAGAACAATATCAAAACTACTATGTAGGCTAATGATTTTAGCAAACTAACCCTAGGGTGTGCTTCATCCAGTTCTCATCATCTCTTTTCTGTACAGACAAAAGAAGCCATATGTTAGAAAATAACATATAGCAATTGATGAATATTAAGAGAATAAGAAGAATGGAAGGATATTTAAAATTGATGAAATAAATAAAATAAACAGACCGTGAAATCTTCACGTGCATGAGCTCCTCGACTCTCTTTCCTAGCCTCAGCTGAATGCATTGTAATGCACGCATTTATCAACAGATTTTCTAGCTCAAATGTTTCTATTAAATCAGAATTCCTGCATGTATACAACAAAACATATAAGGGTTATAATGATAAGTAATGGTACTCACAAACTGAATGGTAAAGAAGATGCAACAACAACAACAAAGCCTTTTTGTCCCAAACAAGTTGGGGTAGGCTGGAAATGAAGTCCATATTGGATTTCATTTCAATAAGATTGGCTGAATTTTTATGTTGGCTCGCCAAGCCTATCACAACCCTCGTCCTTTCTGGGCTTGGGACTGGCTATGTAAAACATAGGCATAGTTAATGGTAAAGAAGATGATGAACAAATAATCTTTACGCACCATATCAGGCTACGATCAGAAATTTTCACATCGCCATAGCTGTCCCACGTCTTGTCAATCAGCTCACACCCTACAAAGGGGACATCACAAGAGAATTATGGTTGATCCTTGAACTCTTCCAAAAATAAATTCAATGCATAATAACATGATGAACGTAAGGCAAGCTCTCATATAAGACGAGGGAATTTGCAAGTCAAATATCAAACAAATTATTTCAAAGGGAGCTCTACCAGGAAATGAAACTCTAGCAACTGATCACCAATTCAAGATCCATTTTTTTTCCTTGAACCAACTACACAGTATATAACCCAACACTTCTCGAAGTAAAAAATACTTAATAAGACTGATAAAAGGCAAAAAGCAGAATAAAGATAACTACCTTCAGCTAGGGTTTCCTGAGTTCTGAAAACAGCGGCATTATTCTGCATGACACGCTGCATGTTTAGACGGACTTTGGACGTTGGGAGGGATCCATTGGAGTTCCTAAGCTTTTCTAACCATGCAATAGTCTTCTGGCCAGCGTCTGCTTCTAAAGGCTTGAGTTTCTCTCCTGATCAAGAAAACATTCCACTGTGAAATGATGTTACTAGAACAGAAAGCCGATAGCAGTTGTTAAAGCCACACAGGAAAACCTGTGTTTGCCAGTGAGTTACCAGCTTTATGGAAAAAGGCCTTTTCTTTGTTTGATCAGAAACCACAAAATACACCTGGGCTGCTGATTATGTTAAGGTAATAATAATGTGTGCTGCGGCAATCAGAGCCAGTGACTACGGGTGCATTTGGATGCATGGTGAATAGCTATTTTTGTGAATAGCACCACTAATCAAATTGAAGTGCAATCCAAACATAAAATTGTTATTTGTGAATAGCATGAGTAGCAACTAATTCACTAACCCATCCAAATTGTTGAGTTAGCATGAATAGCAATTTTTTGGAGAGAGAAGGGAGAGAGAAATTATTAAAATATATATGATTATAATTGTCATTAATATTATTTTATTATTATTATTATTATAATTGTCATTAATATTATTTTATTATTATTATTATTATTATTTTAATTGTCATTATTTATCATTCTTATTGTCATTATTATTTTATTAGTATTTTTATAATTGTCATTATTATTATTTTTATTATTATTATTGTAATTATCATTATTTTATTATTATTATAATTATAATTATCATTATTTTATTATTATTATTATCATTATTATTTTATTAGTATTATTATAATTGTCATTATTATTATTTTTATTATTATTATTGTAATTATCATTATTTTATTATTATTATAATTGTCATTAATATTATTTTATTATTACTATTATTATTTTAATTATCATTATTTTATTATTATTATTGTCATTAATATTTAATTAGTATTATTATAATTGCCATTATTATTATTTTTATTATTATAATTGTAATTATCATTATTTTATTATTGTTATTATAATTATCATTATTTTATTATTGTTATTATAATTATCATTATTTTATTATTATTATAATTGTCATTATTATTATTTTATTATTATTATTATTATTATTATTTTAATTGTCATTATTTTTTATTATTATTGTCATTATTATTTTATTACTATTATCATTATTATTATTATTGTAATTATCATTATTTTATTATTATTATTGTAATTATCATTATTTTATTATTATTATTGTAATTATCATTATTTTATTATTATTATTGTAATTATCATTATTTTATTACTATTATAATTTATTATTATTGTATTATTATATATTATAAATTGATATCAATATTTTATTATTTTATTATAATTATTATCGTTAAAAAACTGAAATAATTTATTATTTTACTAACTCACTATCACTACTCCAAATGTGCAATTCAAACAATATTTTCACTAACCTAGATAGCACAAAATTAGCACTATTTTTGCACTAACCTAGATAGCAAAAAGTAACCACTATTTCAACCACTAATCTAGATAGCACTATTTTTGCACTAACCATCACATGATCCAAATGCACCCTACATGATTATTGGCAGCATGCAATCAAAAATCTGGATGTAGTTTATCCATTTAATCAAACATACATATATTCTGCGGTTTTTTCAAACAAGGATAGATAAAAAAAACTCCAATTTAGGATGTCTCAAACATTGATTTCCCTAATAATGAGATTAACATATAGGTACGTTTGGATCATGTCATGATTAGTGCAAAAATAGTGCTATCTAGATTAGTGGTTGAAATAGTGGTTACTTTTTGCTATCTAGGTTAGTGCTAATTTTGTGCTATCTAGGTTAGTGAAAATGTTGTTTGGATTGCACATTTGGAGTAGTGATAGTGAGTTAGTAAAATAATACATTATTTTAGTTTTTTTAACGATAATAATAATAATAAAATATTGATATCAATTTATAATATAATAATAATAAATGATAATAGTAATAAAATAATAAAAATAAAATAATGATAATTACAATAATAATAATAAAATAATGATAATTACAATAATAATAATAAAAATAATAATAATGACAATTATAATAATACTAATAAAATAATAATGACAATAATAACAATAATAAAATAATGACAATTAAAATAATAATAATAATAATAATAATGACAATTATAATAATAATAAAATAATGATAATTACAATAATAATAATAAAAATAATAATAATGACAATTATAATAATACTAATAAAATAGTAATGACAATAATAATAATAATAAAATAATGACAACTAAAATAATAATAATAATAATAAAATAATATTAATAACAATTATAATAATAATAAAATAATGATAATTACAATAATAATAATAAAAATAATAATAATGACAATTATAATAATACTAATAAAATAATAATGACAATAATAATAATAATAATAAAATAATGACAATTAAAATAATAATAATGACAATTATAATAATAACAATAATTACATTAATAATAATAAAAATAACAATAATGACAATTATAATAATAATAATAAAATAATGACAATTAAAAAAAAAATAATAATAATAATAATAATAATAATATTAAATAATAATAATAACAAGATGATGATTACAATGTAATAAAATAATAATTTGCTAACCATGACATGTGCTAATTTGCTAATCCTACCATTTAACACTAATCAACACTACTCACAACTTACTAAATCATGTTTGGATCACATTTTTGTGTGGATAACAACACTTATCCATAGTTAGTGCTATTTTTGGTGATCCAAACAATAAAGTTATATGCATTGTCTTTCAATCTTAAGCGGACATGCTCAGAAGGGACTGTTTACCAAGATGGCTTATCATTTGTGCAGTTGTGCCTTAAAAGGTTCTGGCAATATTTTTGCCATTTCATTGTGTTTACATGGAGCCTGGAAGTTATCAGTTTTGTATGAACTACACTCAAAAAGTTGAGAAGGCAATGCCTGGTTTGGAAGTTTCGGCAATTCTATTCGCGCAAGCTCTACCAAAAACAACAATGTCAAGGAGCGAGTTGGCACCCAGCCTGTTTGCCCCGTGGACTGATGCACATGCAGCCTCGCCAGCTGCCATCAGACCAGGCACTACCACATCAGGATTGTCTCCCTTGATGTCAACTACCTGACAGTAACAAAAAGGTACACTTAAAATACATACTCAACTCTCTGCAGAATTTTGCTCTTTGACGTTGGTCCTCTAATTAAGCAAGCTGAAAAAAAAATATTTCTCTGCATTAAAAGTTCATTTTAGAGTTTCATATGATATCAAGCATAAATGTCAGACTGGTTTAACTGGTCAATTTATAAAGAGGTCTGGTACTAGCTGTGTGAACATTCCAGCTATCTTTAGAAATGTAGAGCCTTTGCATATATCCATCATCGTTTTTTCTGTTTTTGCAACATCAAAATGTTTACCTCTCCATGGTGATTAGTGGGAATGCCACCCATGTTGTAGTGTACAGTTGGGAGAACAGGAATCGGCTCCTTTGTAACATCAACTCCCGCAAAAATAGCAGCAGTTTCAGAAATACCTGGGAGCCTTTCTTTCAGCACTTCAGGAGGAAGATGGTTTAAGTGCAAATAGATGTGATCCTTCAAGGGACCTAATTAAAGATGAGTACAGAATTAAAAACATGGAGTTCAACTCAGATGGTACACCAAAGTTTTGGTCATGCCATGCCAACATAGATAACCAGCATAATTGTAAAAGTAAAGTGGTCTCATACTGCATGTCAGATCCCTTCTTTTCCTTTGATTTGACCACCTCTTTGTTTCTGAATTTGAGTACCCCAACACCTGTAATTTCATCTGATGCTACCCAAAATTGCTAAACCTATTTGACACACATTCAACTTCAAAATAAACAATACTCAGTGCCATATCCATACCTACACCACGGCCATTTCTGATTTCCATAGTCATGGAACGAGAAACGACGTCACGAGAAGCAAGATCCTTTGCAGTTGGTGCATACCGCTCCATAAAACGCTCTCCTTCACTGTTTCTGAGGATACCGCCTTCACCACGGGATCCTGTACAGCGAAAATTTAATAGAGCAAAAGAAAAGGAGAATTGTAAGACAATAATATTATGGCACTATACTGTTAATGATGTAAATGCAACAATTGATTGACTGCAACTTTACCCTCCATCCCTTCAATCTCTTGCAGACTTCAACAATATAAAAAAATGTTTACAGATCTTCAGGACTTCTAGACCCCATTCTCCGGTGGAGATTATGAGAATTTATCAATTTACAGAAATGTTGTGCTTACTGAATCACCCAAAAATGGAATTCATAAATTTTTAGTCATAGGGCCACACATGCAATTTTCTCTAAATATATGAAATGCTTTGAAATACAAATACAAACCTTCAGTAATGAGGCAACCTGCACCATAGATACCAGTAGGATGAAACTGCACAAATTCAAGATCCTACAAAGCATAGCAATCTCTAAGATCAGTTAAAGGTAACAGAAACTTAGATTCAAATCAACATTGTCAAAGATAAAAAAATGGAAAAATAAAACAGCCAGTGACTAACCTGGAGACCTAGCCCAGCACGTGCAACCATGGCATTGCCATCTCCTGTGCATGTGTGAGCTGAGGTGGCAGAGAAGTATGCCCTTCCATAACCCTGGTAAAGTGACAATTTTACTTAATCAAATCCAAATTTAACCTTTATATTCATTAAGCACAGAGAAACAGACAAAAAGGCAGAGAATTGTTTTACCCCGGTGGCCAGGACAGTATTGGCTGCATGGAATCTGTGAAGTGTCCCATCCTCCATATTTAATGCGATCACACCTTGGCATTCACCTGAGTTCAGACATGCAATGGATTATTAAAATGAGTTGTAGAAAGAACAAAAATAATCAATCTAAAAGACATTACAGAAATAGGTACTGAAATCCACGACAAAAATAGAAGGTGCATGAAACTCACTTGGCTTGGGTATACATAGATTAAGTAAAAGGCATAGAGTTTTCTCGCATTAAAGGTGTATAATGATAGAATGTCAAGGAAATAATATTATTTACATGTGTATAAAGTTATTCAAGGGAAATTGTAGTACATGCATCAGGTAGACAAGTACGTTCCTCAGCATGTTCTAAAATGAACTTGAACATTGGGCAAATAAAACAAATACCAAGTTGGTTCAGTAGAATGATCCTGACTAATGATTAGAAAAAAAACTCATTTAACTATTTTCTCCAAATAGAGAATTTGGGTTAGATTAAAATATAATGTCAGCACTACAAACTTCAGGTGTCTCAACCACATACCATTTTTGTCCATGAGGAGATCTAGAGCAAAGTACTCCACAAAGAACTGTGTGTTATGCTTCATTGCTTGGCCATAAAGAGTGTGAAGCAATGCGTGGCCAGTACGGTCAGCCGCACATGCGCACCTATAGGCCTGACCACCTAATACAAAAGGATATGATGTTTTATAAATTTTTCTAGTTCTGACCAGCAATCTCATTCATCATATTGCAGTTGAATCAAGAATGATTTGTATTTGAAACACATGTTACAAAGTTTGATTTGATTAATATGATTTTTCAATGGTAACATAGTCACAATTAATGGAGCAGTTCTGGGTATTACTGGCAGAGTCCATCTGCAACCCCAAGGTTCGTATATGCAGTGCAAATATGAGAAATATAGGTGTCTGCTAATGTGGTAAAATATCGGTTGTTAATTGACAAATGACCATTTCAATTTTTTTTATAATACTATCAATTTTTCACTCATCAGATTAACTTCTTCCGTAAGAGTCTAAAACCTGGTGTTGTTAAGAAATATCTAAAGGAATTAAGATACATATGTTGTTTATTGCATAAAAGTTAAATGTGACATCCTGATTAGAATTGAGTATACTGTTAAACCTTTTCCAAAGTTCAAGCTCTGGCCCCCAAAAGCACGCTGGTAAATCCTCCCTTCTTCAGTGCGGGAGAAGGGCAATCCATAATTTTCGAGCTCTATAACAGCCTTTGGTGCTTCTCTACACATGTACTGTATTGCATCCTGGTCACCTGAGAGGCAAGAAAGGAAGGTGATAATAAATTGTATGTTGAAGGATTTTAACAGTCTCCATCATATTGAGTTATAAGTGAGCAAGTTCCTCTTTCACATCACAAAAGCTCATGATTATCAACCATGTTTAGACAAAACAGCATATAATCTCAAATACCTAGCCAGTCGCTTCCCTTAACAGTATCATACATATGCCACCTCCAATCATCTTCAGTCATATTTCCTAGAGCAGCATTGATACCACCCTGGAGAGAAAAAAAAGATAACACGAATGTAAATCGTGAAAAAATACCCAACAAAAGAAAAGAAAAACAATGCTGAAAGAACATGTCAAAGCTAAATATATTGCACAAAAGAGGAATGGAAAATGATGGAATATTACTTGAGCAGCAACAGTGTGAGACCGAGTGGGGAAAAGTTTGGTGATGCAAGCAGTGTTGAAACCGTGTTCTGATAGCCCGATAGCTGCTCTGAGCCCAGCACCACCAGCTCCTACCACAACAGCATCATACTTGTGGTCCACAATAGTATAGCTCTGCATTTATTTTACCAATAGAATACATCATTTTATTAATAATGACATTATTCAACTATCTACCTACGGGTTTCGATCAAAAAAAAAAAGATTATTCAACTATCATGAACACATATTGTAAAAAGCTATTCAACCCAGACACATATTATAAAACAAGAAAAGGATGAACCATAGAAATACTCAAAAACGGAACTAAATTTTGGATACTTAGATTGCTGTGAAAGGCTGACAAATATGCACATATGAGCATACATCAATTCAAGCATTTAATCAATTAGTCAAACACACAATACGAAAGCAAGCTCTTAATGAAGGCTGCCACCCTAAACGGCATCCAGAAAGAACAGAAAAAAGAGATCAAAAGAACTTAAGACTTCTTATCAGCAATTATTATTTATGAAAGAAATGGATCAAATTAGATGGTCAACAGCTTTAACTAAAACTAATCGGCAAATCTCTTTAGTATTGACAAATACTATCCGCCGCAAAATCTGGAGATATAAGTAATAAATAGTAATTCCGATCAGGAGACACAAGTAACATCTGAACGATAATAACTGCTACCAGAATGATCCGTACAACTCCTCGACCATTTACATCAAACAATAAACATTTAAATAAGCACAAAAAGGAATAGCTTAGAACTAGGGAATAGGGAACAAATACGATCTCAGTACTAATTTTAACAGCTCGAGTAGAAATTTCGCACAAGTAATGAAAAGAGTGTGCGTAGGAATGTATACCGCTCCGGCGGAGAAAAATCGAGAAGCTCCGATTTGGTTTCCGATGGACGCCGCCCTCTTTGCCGAGAGGCATCGTGAGACGCAGCTCCGCCACATTTTTTCTCTCCTCTCTCTTTCTCTTTCTCTCTCTTGATCGCAACAATAAATGAAGAAGCGAGACAACAAATGGAATACTGGGCTTTAAACGGGTTTACGGGGTTTTCCGTTTTTCGCTATACTATGTACCGTTTGCGTGTGTCTCCGGGTTTGAGAATATTATTGCTGAACCGGGTTTACATAAGCCCGCATTTTACTGACTGGTGGGATCTAGTAATATCTGTTATCAGATCGGGGGTCAATATACCAGGTGTACGCAGTACATTATTTGATTTTGGATTTGTGCGAAGAAGGATGTGTCCACTTGTCTTATTCTATTTTCAGAGAGAAATTGACGGCTCCAAGAAGTCTTTAGGGGGCGTTTGGTTCACGCTATATATCATTACCGGGAATAGATAGATTTCAGATAATGTTATGTCAGAGAATGATATTTCAGAGAATGTGTCATTTTCATATTTGATTCGGGCATAGCTATCACTTCAACATTCAAAGAAATATATCATTCTCATTTGATTCGCGTATAGTTATTACAATGACTATCATGATATGTATTAACTAAATAATTTAAAGATAAACTATAAGTTATAAATCCAATTAATGTAAAAAAAAAGCACATCTCGTTAAAAAAAATGTTTCAAGCATTGAAAACTACTTCAACAACAAAAAAACAATAATAATATAAAATAACACCTCTATAGCCTAAATTAAAAAATAAAAGCATAGTTGATTCGAAAAATTATTACATCTGACAACCACTTAGGACTCAAATCACATACTCTAACTTTTTTCATCTGCTAAAAGAAAAAAATAATTGGTTTTACTAGTATCTCCTGAAATTATAGCACCAGCTTTTATACGATCTAATCCAAATAAGCCTTGTATTTTATCAATCTCTGTAGACACTATCTTTTTTAGCTGCATCATCTGCCATGAATTGAAAACAACCGGCTAATTTTGCGATATCCTCACTAGTTGTTCCAAACTATTCTCCATAGAGCATATTGTTTTACCAATTGACTCATTAAGTATGTCTGTACTTGAGATTCTTCTTTTTCTAGTTCTTCTAGATGTGCTACCATTAGTTCTATGTGTTGGTGAAACGTTTGATTGGTCTTCTTCAACTGGATTATCATCAAACTCCTCATTATCTAAATTATTGTCATGTCTACCTCAACATTTCTTCCTCTAACTTCATCAGTTGCTTCCTCTCGTTCAATATCTTCTGCTGCATCGGCTAGGGACTCTGCTCCTAATCCATTGGCACGATCCTTGCCAAAGACAACAGACCATTGCTCCAAAAAAAGAAATGACTTTCCTCTTAATCCTGTAGCAGTTGGATGGCTCTGCACATGAATTTAAAATATGTAGATAAACTGTTTTTAGCCTTAAATTCTAGTTATTATAATAATCAACCAGCTATCCAGAAAATAAAATAAAATAAGTGCTTTATTTAAATTAAATTTTTAAAAAAAATGAGGTACATGACTAAATACTATAACATAGATACTCATTAATATGCTTACCATGAGGTACATGTAATCCATTTCTCCTAGCAATTGCATCACGTAATACTCTTGAATCAGCGACAGATCCTTCTCATCCAGGTAGAATATATATGAACTACATATCTGGAGAACAAACTCCTAAAACATTTGTGGCCACCTCCTTTTTCTTGGTACGGTATCTGGCTTTGTCAATGTCATATTCATTCACTTGAATATATGTACCATCTAATGCGCCAAGACAGTTCTGTTAAATAGAGACAATAGTTATATTTGATTTTATTTACTATGTACTTGTTATTTATATGATTGGTGAATTGTAGAAATACCTTAAACCATTTCCATCTTTCATCAATTGAATCTTCTAGTATTGGTGTTGGTTTCTTAAGCAAAATATTATGGCATCTAATAACGGCATTAAGCACATTACGGAATTGCCTGCTTATTGATTCTCTGAATATCACAAATTGTCTCTTTATTATCCTGTTTTTCTCATCATGCGCCAAAATATGCAAAAAAAAATTGCCATTGCCTCTTCAATTGATATACTTCCATCACATCTTAACCTCCCCACACTAGACAATTAATAAGTCACATAGGCTATAAAAGCTCTTCGATCCATACGTGTATTTTCAACACACCACAAATCACTTTGAAATATCATTCTTCGAAGAGTTATAATTCAAATAGAGTGTCTCTCCAAAGCATTACGACCACCCCACGAGGTCTGACGACAGTGTGTCATCAACACTATCCATAATAAGACAGCTTTAAACATTAGATAATAGAGCATCTCAAAGTATGAAGCGGTAACGGAAACTGTAACAGGAATTGTGTAGAGATTGGTTGGTTCGTCCATTATTTCACGGTGCAGGCAGAATTTATCTATATAATCAAAATTCACAAAAGATGATTAGATAAGAAGCAAGTATATCACAAAAGATGAGTTTAGTTATACCACTGACTGTACTATTGTGGTCAACCCAAACCTCAATTTAGTCTAATAATTTTTGGGCTAATAGAACTGGAAAAAACAATAGAGCATCTGATTTATCATTTTAAGAACTAATTTACATATTCATTTGTTCCATACTGTACAAACTGATACGAAAGATACAAAAATTCAGAGGGACTTCTAACTGGTGCTGTCAATATCACACTTCTGACTACTGGATTGAAATCTTGGTTATGTAAAATATGATGTTTTATACTTTTATTATGCACTATTGTTTATTGATTCTCAGAAAAATGGTATTCAGAAATTTCCTAGTATAAGAGTACCGGGCAGGTATAATAGTAGGTACCACTGTACCAGCGCCAGGCTTGACCAGACTAGAACTACTAGCTAGTATACATATAAATATAATAATGCCAAACCAAAATGTAGATATGGCACATTTGGTCTTTGGATTTATTTTAATGTTGCTATTGTTTGTGCATATATAAAGGTTCAAGATGCCAGACAAATCAATCCCAAAGGATGCAGCGTACCAAATAATAAATGACGAACTGATGCTGGAAATTTCTAAATACCATTTTATTACTCACTCAAATTAACTATAGGTACCACAAGTTTGGGACAGTTTGGGTTTGACAACTAAGACACGACCTCAGCATAAGATCAAATGGTACTTCTCTCTATGATTGCACTAAAATCGGATGCAGATTTTATCATGCGCAGAGGTGACGGAGCATACCTTGGTTTTGTGCTGGAAGCTACGATCAGACCAAAGAGGCGATTTTTCAATTAGCTTCGTTTTTCAGAAAATTAACGCAAGTGAACCACCAATTCGTAGGACTTAACCCCTCTTTTCAAGAAATTGGTAAAAGGAACGAGGAAAGCGAATAAATTGCAAGAGAAAAGAAGAGTAGTGCGAAGAGAATCTGTAATCGAAGTCGGAGTCGAAGACAGTTTTCTCTCGTGAAAATTATCGAAAAAGAAAAGCAAAACAGTTTTAACCGATTAAAATAAAGATTTGCGCGCTTTCTTCGCCATATCTGCGCAGCGGGAATGAAAAAATTCTGCATTTTTTTTGGCTATCACAATACCCATAGATCAGGGAATCGGAATAGCAAGGAATAGCTTATGACCTTCTCCATTCCCTTATACAGGTTGTCAAACACGATAATCACATTCCATGAAATTGCAATGACAGAAAATTCTCTCTATAAAGTACAAACCAAGCACCCCCTTAAGGCCATTTCCATGATGTGATAGTCATCTGAGCAGAAAGTTAAGTTGGAGGTGATGTTATTTTTCTCATTAAACACCAGATAGGAAAACTAATCGATATGCTAAAGTTTCCAATTGTTCCCAATTATTTCTTATGAGTTTGTTTGATAATTCATGGAATTGTTTCTCTTCCGAAATTGCGGGCTACACCAACTCAACTATTTTGTCAAGAAAAATTATTATGTTCGAAATAGTGCAAAATTTAGCAAATTCGACTTCCAACTCATAGGTGAAATACTAAATAGCAATTATTATATGATCATATTTTTTATAGTTAGTAATTAACTATATTTTATCATATTATATCATTATTATTATTATTTTGTTATTTTTATTTTATAAAATAATGTATATTATTATTATTTAAATTATTATATTATCATTATTTTTTGTAATTATATTATTTAAAAAATTAAGCATATAACTATTATTATTATTTTTTACTATTTTTTTATTAGTATTATGATTATAATTATTATTACATTATTATTATTATAATTATTATTACATTATTATCATATTTATTGTTATAGTATTATTATACTTATTATTATATTATTGAGATGGCTATTGTGAAAGCATGTACTTTGTGATTTGGGCCTTTGAATTTTGAATCTTTTGCAATAAATATAATTTCGACAACAAATCCAACGATCCAAACACGTGCTTTGCAAATCACAATAGTCCACCTCTATATTATATTATTAAAATTATCAACAATACATTGTACCATCACTTTATTATATTATTTTACTATTTTATAAAATAAAGTATTTTATTATTATTTTATTATATAAATTACATTATCATAATTACTACTATTATATTATCATTACCATAATTATAATTGTTACCAATACATTATACAATAATTGTTATTATATTATTTTATTAATTTTAAAAAATATTTTATATTATTATTTTATTTGCTTTATTATTGTTATTATTGTTATATTATCAATATTTTTATTATCATAATTACCAACACTTGCACTGTTCCAATTAACAAGTGCTAAACAACATTTTCGCTCTTTTCGAATAGTCAAGAGTATCACTCTTCTTTCACTCTTTCAAAATGATACTATTTTACTTTCACTCTTTCAAATGCACTCTTTTAGTGATATTTCTTGATTTGTCGAACGGACCCTAAGTATTTGAAACGTTCTTACTGGGTTAGCTAAGAGTCCGAGAGGCTGAGACATTATTTTGTGTTTTTTTTGTATTGATGAATCTTTTTTATTTTGTTGATAAAGTATACAAACATGTATTTTTTATTGAGTATTAGTATTTAGTAGCATAAAATAACTTAAAGACTAAACATGAGGTCAATTTTTTTTGTTACTACTAATATATTGCAAAGGATTATAGAGAAGTCCGTCTACTTATTGAATGTAGAGAGAGGGTGAGATTTAGGAGAGTAATTATTGTATTAACTTATATAATGAATACAATTATATGAATTTATTTATAATGTTGATCATTTAGCTAGACATTACAAAAAACACCCTAAAATTCTTCTACAGTGAAAACCAATTATGCAATCAAATAGCTATAAAATTTTAATATAGTAAATCAAAATATATTAAAATCAATGTGCTATTTTTATATATAAATTGGAAGACTCTAGCACTGTGGATATATGAAAATTAATCTCTCCACTCGACATTTGACTCTTAAAGTGGTGCTTAATATGATACAACTGTGAGATTCTTTTAAGAAATTTATTCTTATTGATAATGTATACTTCAAATTTCATTGAGCCAGTTCAAAGCCTGATGACCTCCAATTGCGATCAAAATAAAACGATTTTAGCGAATTAATTTACAGTCAGTTTGACTTCAAATTTAGTTCTCATTAAAGACATAAATTATTTCTCTAATGAATTAGCTATGATGCTTGACCATCAAATCTCGCGTACGAACGATTCAAATTTCGATTTATCATACTAAAAAAAAATTGTATCAAAAAGGATACATAAATTTTCTATATTGAGAGGTTTTTAAGTACTTGTGTCTAATTTTTTAAATGACTCCAAAATAGTAACAATACAATAATCAATATTCAAAAATTAAAAAGTCAATTTCAAAAATCCAAAACAAAAACTTAAAAAACTCTAAATATAATAAAAATTGTATCGTACAAAATTCTGATAATTATACAAAACAAATAGGATTTTATCCAACCGACTACTCCATTTGCCAGTCCCTTTTAATTAATGACGTTAGAAGTCCTAGTTCTAGTTGGAATTAATTTTTTTTAATTCATTATTCATAGACTTACAACACACCTACAAACAAAAAAAAAAATTTGAAACTCCTCTCTAAAAATAACTCCTAGCGGAACTTGAACTCCAGATCTCCTTCATAAAAATTGTGTGTCTCACCGGTAGATGTGGTTTGGCTGGTTGGAATTAATTACACGGAACTTGTGTAGTATTCCTAAAACGAGGTACTCTCTTGCTTGTTGAGTGTTGGTGCCACGAGCAACGGCACTTGTGGTAAATGCTAAGCCACGACAGTATCAAGTTGGGCATCTTATTCTTTTCGATATATATCCTGATAGAAGCTATCCGTGCTAAAGAGTAAAAAGCAAGCAAAACAATCAAAACAGCGTCAAATCACAATCAGATCCTCTTGTCCGATTTTTTATAATTAGAAATTAAATAAATAAATTATTTTTAAGCAGAAAGAGTATTTGAAAAGCTTAGAAAATGAAAAAAAAACCCGTTATTGTGAACACTGTTCAGATAAAAAATGCAAAACGGAAGGTATTGCGAATATCGTCCATTCAGATTTTTTATTTGAATATGAATTTTTTTAGAACTGACATGAAAAAATATCTATGATCCTGAATTTAAATCTTTGACGATAATGGCCTATTTTATAATTTACGTTCAGATGTGTTATTTAGATCCATGCATTCGGAGAGCACTTAAAAATTCAAATAGAACAAAAAAATTCTAAGTACCTCTGAACGCATGCGTCTAGATGTTAACATGCGAACATGAACGTTTAAAAATAAAGTCATTATTGTCAAAGATTTGAACTCATGATTATAAATGTTATTCTTACTTTTTTATGCCAGTTATAAAAATATTTTAACTTTTGTACGTGAATGTTTTATTATTAAAAAATATTAATATTTTAATTCATGAGTTGGATTGTAT
>CAXKVX010004432.1:0-22490 GCA_964058865.1 Eleocharis quinqueflora
AGAAGTGTTTCTTCTTTGATTACTTCATTTAAGAAGGTTATCTTTCACTAAAACACCAAGGAGAAGCATAAAATACCACTCTAAGTGATTCATGTCCGAGTATTTCGTTTATGGGTGGTAATCTTTCAAAAAAACACCACAAAAATCCAATCCTACTACAAGAATAGTTTCTGATCCGATACTTTATTTACGGTTGGTGAACTTTCAAGAAAACACCACAAATCATCATAACCTACTATGAGATGTTTTTATTCTCTTAGTACTTTGTTTATGGGTGGTAACCTTTCTAGAAAACTCAACAAAGCGACATAGCCTACTACGAGAAGTGTTTCTTCTCCGAGTACTTCATTTAAGGGTGGTTACCTTTCACTAAAACTCCAGAGGTAAGCATTATAAAGTACCACTCCGAGTGCTTCATGTTTGAGTACTTCGTTTTTGGGTGGTAATCATTGAAGAAAACATCACAAAGAATCATATCCTAGTACGAGAAGCGTTTCTGATCCGAGACTTCATTTATGGGTGGTAAACTTTCAGGAAAACACTACAAAGCATCAAAACCTACTAACGAAAGTGTTTTTCTCCGATTACTTCATTTGAGGGTGGTAACATTTCAGTAATACTCCGGGGAGAAGCATAGAATACCAATATGAGTACTTCATTTATGGGTGGTAACCATACAAAAAAACAACACAAAGCATCTTATCCTACTACGTGAAGTGTTTCTGGTCGGAGTACATCATCTATGGGTGGTAATCATTCAAGAATACAACACAAAGCTTCTTATACTACTTAAGCGAATGTTTCTGATCGAGTACTGCATTTATGGCTGGTAACCTTTCAATAAAATTCCCAAAGCATCATAGCCTAGTACGAGAAGTCTTTCTTCTTCGAGTACCTCATTTAAGAATGGTTACGTTTCACTAAAACACCAGGGAGAAGCATAAATACCGCTCTAAGTGATTCGTGTCCGAGTACTTCGTTTATGGGTGGTAATCATTCAAGAAAACACCAGAAAGAATCCAATCCTACTAAGAGAATAGTTTCTGATCCGATACTTAATTTACGGTTGGTAAACTTTCAAGAAAACACCACAAAGCATCATAACCTACTACTGAAAGTTTTTATTCTCCGAGTACTTTGTTTTTGGGTGGTAACCTTTCAAGAAAACTCCACAAAGTATCATAGCCTACTACGAGAATTGTTTCTTCTCCGAGTACTTCATTTATGGGTGGTTACCTTTCACTAAAACTCCAGAGAGAAGAGTAGAATACCACTCCAAGTGCTACATGTCTGAGTACTTCGAAGAAAACACCACAAAGAATCTTATCTTACTATGAGAAGCATTTCAGACCTGAGACTTCATTTATGGATGGTAAACATTCAAGAAAACACCACTAAGCATCAAAACTTACTACGAGAAGTGTTTCTTCTCCGAGCACTTCGTTTAAGGGTGGTTACATTTCGGTAAAACACCAGGGAGAAGCAGAGAATACCAGTCTGAGTGCTTCATGTCTCAGTACTTCATTTATGAGTGGTAACCATTCAAGAAAATACCATAAAGCATCTTATTATACTACGTGAAGTGTTTCTGGTTGGAGTACATCATTTATGGGTGGTAATCATTCAAGAATACACTACAAAGCATCTTATACTACTTAGCGAAGTGTTTCTGATCGAGTACTGCATTTATGGCTGGTAACATTTCAATAAAAATTCCCCAAAGCATCATAGTCTAGTACGAGAAGTGTTTTCTTCGAGTACTTCATTTAAGAATGGTTACGTTTCACTTAAACAATAGGGAGAAGCATAAAATACCACTCTAAGTGATTTATATCCGAGTACTTCATTTATGGGTGGTAATCATTCAAGAAAACACCACAAAGAATTCAATCCTACTGCGAGAATAGTTTCTGATCCGATACTTAATTTACGGTTGGTAAACTTTCAAGAAAATACCACAAAGCATCATAACCTACTACAAAAAGTTTTATTCTCCGAGTACTTTGTTTATGGTGGTAACATTTCAAGAAAACTCCACAAAGCATCATAACCTACTACATGAAGTTTTTATTCTCCGAGTACTTTGTTTATAGGTGGTAACCTTTCAAGAAAACTCCACAAAGCATCATAGCCTACTACGAGAAGTTTCTCTCTTTGAGTACATCAATTAAGGGTAGTTATCTTTCACTAAAATACCAAGAAGAAGTATAGAATGACACTCTAAGTACTTCATGTTTGAGTACTTCTCCGAGTACTTTGTTTTTGGGTGGTAACAATTCAAGAAAACACCACAAAACATCTTGTCCTTCTACATGAAATGTTTCTGGTAAGAGTACATTATTTATGGGGAGGGGGGTAACCATTCAAGAATACACCAAAGCATCTAATCCTACTAAGCGAAGTGTTTCTGATCTGAGTACTGCATTTATGGATGGTAACATTTCAATTAAACTTCACAAAGCATCATAGCCTAGTAAGAGAAGTGTTTCTTCTTCGGGTACTTCATTTAAGGATGGTTACCTTTCACAAAAACACCCGGGAGAAACTTAGAATACCACTCTATGTGATTCATATCCGATTTCTTCATTTATAGGTGCTAATCATTCAAGAAAACACCAGAAATAATTCTATCCTACTACTAGAAACATTTCTGATCCGATAATTTATTTATGGGTGGTAAACTTTCGAGAAAACACCACAAGACACCATAACCTACTATGTGACATGTTTCTTCTCTGAGTACTTCGTTTAAGGGTGGTAACATTTCGGTAAAACACCAGGGAGAAGCATAGAATACCACTCCGAGTGCTTCATGTTCGAGTACTTCATTTATGGGTGGTAACCATTCAAGAAAACACCAAAAAGAATCCTATCCTACTACGAGAAGCGTTTCTGATCCGAGACATCATTTATGGGTGGTAAACATTCAGGAAAACACCACTAAGCACCGAAACCTACTATGAGAAGTGTTTCTTCTCCGAGTACTTTGTTTAAGGGTGGTAACATTTCAATAAAACATGAGGGAGATGAATAGAATGTCACTCTGAGTGCTTCATGTCTGAGTACTTCATTTATGAATGGTAACCACTCAAGAAAACATCACAAAGTATCTTATACTAAGCGAATTGTTTCTGATCGAGTACTACATTTATGGTTGGTAGCCTTTCAATAAAATTCCAAAAAGCATCATAGACTAGTACGATAAGTGTTTCTTCTTCGAGTACTTCATTTAAGGGTGGTTACCATTCACTAAAATACCAGGGAGAATTATAAAATACCACTCTAAGTGATTAATGTTCGAGTACTTCTTTTATGGATGGTAATCATTCAAGAAAACACCACAAAGAATCCTATCCTACTACGGAAAGAGTTTCTTATCCGAGACTTCATTTATGGTTGCTAAACTTTCAAGAAAACACCACAAAGAATCCTATCCTACTACGAGAAATGTTTCTGATCCGATACTTTATTTATGGGTGGTAAACTTTCAGGAAAACACCATAAGGCATCATAACCTACTACGGGTTGTGTTTCTTCTCCGAGTACTTCGTTTAATGGTGGTAACATTTCAGTAAAACACCAGGAAGAAGCATAGAATACCACTCTGAGTGCTTCATGTCTGAGTACTTCATTTATGGTTGATATTCATTCTAGAAAACACCACAAAAGCATCTTATCCTACTACATGAAGTGTTTCTGGTCGGAGTACATCATTTATGGGTGGTAATTATTCAAGAATACACCACAAAGCATCTTATCCTACAGAATCCCATCCCGGTTTTCTTGAGACCATTCGTAGAAGTTTACCTACAAAATCCTCATCACAAATGTTAGAACCCACTTCAACAAACTCATTTCTCAAAGATACAAGTCTAAATTAAAGATTTTTAAAAGACTAATTTTCTTCAAATTTCCTGTTCTCTGACTCTGTGGCTAAATCTATTTTTCTAGTTTGTTTCTTTTGTTCATTTCTCTCATATCGAAGTACTAATGCATTTCAAATTTCTTTGACATTTGTTGAATGAGAAATAGGTAAAGCAATTATTTCTTGAATATAGCTCATTATGGTATTGACCACATTATCATTAAAATACTTGCGTTCTTTGGACTCTTTGGTTAAAGAAATACCATCAGCCTCATACTTTGCTGTCCATCCTTGGTCAACAACATCCCAAAGGTCTAGTAAACTAGGTAGTTAACCATACATCTTTTCCAAAAAAAATAAATTCTTGCAACCTACCCCAAAGATTGGTGGTTCTTTCACAAACTTAAATTGTGTCATTTTTCACAAGACAATATCAATAACTATCAAGAATTGATCAAAATTAGCTAGGTATGAACCTTTACACTCTTACACCAATTGATATTTTTGAATAAGGTCTAAATGTCCAAAATGATTGCAGAAGCGTTTAACAATTCAAGTGCTACTTTAGAATCATAATTAACTAGCTAAAGTCAAACAAGTAATAAA
Source organism: Eleocharis quinqueflora (assembly GCA_964058865.1). Taxonomy (NCBI): domain Eukaryota; kingdom Viridiplantae; phylum Streptophyta; class Magnoliopsida; order Poales; family Cyperaceae; genus Eleocharis; species Eleocharis quinqueflora. The sequence continues at coordinate 4,472 of CAXKVX010004432.1, forward strand.
GCAATTGAGCACTTGCAAATAGAGTAAAGAGAGATTAACACTATGCTTGGATGGAGTGTAATGAGAGGGAGGGAATGGGATGAAAATGAAAGCCAGTTAATTAATCTTATTTAGTTAGAAATTTTAAATGGAGGTAAATGGTAAAATGATGGAATGGATTAACCTCTTGTAATAATAATTATTTACCCTCTAAATCAGGATGTAATGAAGGTAACTAACAAAAATGAAGAAATAAAGAAAGTTAATTTTCTTTTTCTCAATTGTCATCCAAACGAGATGAGGTTAAAAGTTTTAAACTTCTCTACCATTCTATTCTATTACCTCCTCCTATTTTCTTTCCTTCCCATTCACCCCCAGTTACCCAAATACATAAGAGTAAGAGAGCAAGAGAACACACTATGTAATATGATTCGACCTACAAAACAAATCAGGCCTACTCCACGGGACTCCCGAATCCAAAATACCTTCTGAGATCGATTCCGCTAGATCACAAGTATTTCTACAACAAGTGAACATATTTTAGGCTCCAAACTTTTGCAAGGTGCTACACTGCTCTACAAAGGTAAAATAGTCTTAATTGACAACACAATACAAGACTAAGATGAACTACTTGACAACATAATGTAGTTCACCAAACTAAATCAACAAAAAGATCTCACAACTAGACAATTAGAGAATTAAGCTATCCTAATCACTCTCTGGTTTGGTTGCTGGAAGGAGAAGATTTTTGTGCTCTTTCTGGTGCTCAATTGAGTGCTTGTAGACTTGAGGGATGCTTTCTTGATGTTGTTGGAATGTAGGTCTCATGTTTATGTAGGCATATCACTTTTTGGAGTCTTCAATTCTTGAATCAGAGCTACTTCTATTACAGAATCTTGTAACCCGTTACAAAATCTGTTGTAACCGGTTGGCAACTTTCCAGTTTTGCCCTTGACTGCATCTCTGACTGACTTCTGGGCCATCCTTGGTAGGAACCCGTTGTGACGGGTTGGGAACACGTTATAATGAGTGTGGCTTATGTTACAGTAATGCATGGCTATGCCAAATCCTCCTTTGCACTGTCTTTTGACTCTTCTCCTCTTCAACCCGTTGTAAAGCCTTGGTCATCCGTTGTGACGGGTTGAGAACCCGTTGTGATGGGTTCTCTTGCGTATGGTAATGCAAGGCTATGTCTTGTTCTGTTTTGCTTGCTTTTGATGTTTACTTGATCATCTTGACTTGTACATGCATTATAAAGCCTTTGCATCATCAAATTATACCTATATAAACTTGCAAATCACCAAAACTCAATTGTGCAAGGTTAGTACTGATTTGTTTTGCAAATTGTCAAACCAAAGAAGAGTTTTGATCCAAAATCTATAGAACAAATCTTTGTAGGCTATCCATCTACAAATAGGGCATACAAAGTGTATCTTCGTCATTCTAAGATCATTGTGGAGTCTATACATGTCAAATTTTATGAGAGTGTTACTAAAGAGGTCGAGAAGGTAAAAGATGTTGTAGGTACAATCAACTCACAAGATAATGAGAATTTTACACAAGATGCTTCATAAGTTGAGGAAAACCTGCAAAGGATTGTGATCGATGAACAAAATGTTGAAGGACTTCCTTTTTATGGAGTGAGAGTGAGTCAAATGCCTTGAATGAAGAAACTTTAAGGGGATAATATCACTCCAACTCAACCGGGGCATCAAGTCCCCAAGGTACTCAGGAAAATAAATGCACACACTTTAGACAATGTTATTGGTGACCTATGAATTGGAGTCACAACTCGTTCTAGGTTAAGTCAAATGGTATCTCATTGTGCTTTTGTTTCACAACTATAACCCATACACTTTAAAGATGCACACCAAGATCTTAATTGGATTCTTGTTATACAAGAGGAGCTTGTCCAATTTGAAAGGAACAAAGTATGTACTTTGATATCAAAACCCTCAAACCAGTCCATCATAGGCACTGAATGGGTATATAGGAACAAAAGGACGAGCTTGGTAATGTTGTTAGGAATAAGACACACCTTGTTGCTAAAGGGTCTCAACAAGATGGTATTGACTATGATGAGACATTTGCCCCCGTTGCACGTTTAGAGTCAATAAGAATGCTTCTTGCTTGTGCTTCTCATATGAAGTTTGTTTGTACCAAATGGATGTCAAATGTGCATTTTTAAATGGTTTTATCAATGAAGAAGTCTATGTCTCTCAACCAAAAGGGTTCAAACATCTCACTCTTACTAACCATGTCTACAAACTTCATAAATCCTTGTATAGTCTTAAGCAAGCCCCTAGAGCTTGGTATGATAGATTAAGCACTTTCTTAATTGAAAATAATTTTAAAAGAGGCTTAAAAGATATAACAATATTTACCAAGAAAGACAAGAATGTTGGTTCAAATATATGTGGATGATATCATTTTTTTTTATCTACTAATGCTTTGCTTGCCAAGAATTTTTCTAGTCTTATGAGTAAGAAATTTGGAATGTCAATGATGAGAGAGCTCAACTTCTTTCTTGGACTTCAAATCAAGCAAAATGATGAAGGGATTTTTATCAATCAATCAAATTATGCGAAGGAACTCATCAAAAGATTTGGAGTTGAAGACAGTAAACCTATGAAAACGCATATGGCCACAAACACTCGTCTTGGAATTGATGAAAGTAGAAAAGTGGTGGGCATATCTCAATGTAGCCATTATTGGAAGTCTTTTCTATCTCACCACAAGACGACCGGACATAATATTTGTCGTATGTCTATGTGCAAGATATTAAGCTTGTCCAAAAGAATCTCACATGAGTGCCGCTAAGAGGATCTTTTTGTAAAAGGTACAATTAACTTGGGTACTTGGTATGGACAAACCACTAAATATACCTTATTGGGTATACCGATGCCGACTTTGTCGGTGATTGTTTAGATAGAAAAAGTACCAGTGGAACGTGTCAATTTTTAGGTGAATCTTTGATATCTTGGTCAAGTAAAAAGCAAACATCGGTTGCTCCTACGGCCAAAGCAGAATATATAACCGCGGGTAGTTGTTGCATACAAATTTTATGGATGATTCAAACTCCTACAGATTATGACTTGCATTATACCAAGGTACCCATTAAGTGTGATAACACTAGCACCATCATGATGTCCAAAAAGCCAATTACTCATGCGAGAACTAAGGATATAAATATTAGGTATCGATTTCTCAAGGATCATGTCGAAAAAGGGAATATAGAGCTTGTGCACATTGACACTAAAAACAAATTCCCGATTGTCGACATCTTTACAAAACCTCTTGATACAAATCAACATATTGAGTTAAGATTTAAATTAGAAATGATTGAGATTGGTAATTGAATTGAGGGGAGCACCTCTCAACACTTGTGCTTTAATTGTCAAATTTATTTCATGAATATATTGAGGGGAGAGTATTTTTCATGACTTGTAATTGAAATATCATGCAAATATTTAGGAGGAGAAGTCAAATTTGAATTGAGACTTTTGCCAAACTTTGCAAAAAGAGGGAGAAATGTAGTGTATTGCATTGAAATTAATATGCACTCACATATGATTTTCCAAATTGTCAAAAGAGGGAGTTTGTTAACTTAAACTCTTCTTTGGTTTGATAATTTGCAAAACAAATCAGTACTAATCTTGCACAATCAAGTTTTGGTGAGTTGCAGGTTTATATAAGTACAATTTAATAATGCAAAGGCTTTATAATGCATGTACAAGTCAAGATAATCAAGTAGACATCAAGAGCAAGTAAAATAGAGTAAGACAGAGCATTGCTTTACCATAACACAAGAGAACCTGTCACAACGGATGTGCATGCATTACAATGGGTTGAAGACGAGAAGAGCCAAAAGTCAATGCAAAAGACGAGTTTGGCAGAGCCATCCGTTACTGTATCGCAAGCCACACTCGTTATAACGGGGTCACAACCCGTCACAACGGGTTCCTCACCCGTCACAACGAGTTCCTATCAAGGATGATGGTCCATAAGTTAGCTAGAGATACAGTCAAGGGAAAAACTAGAAAGGTGTCAACATGTCGCAATAGATTCTGTAACGGGTGGCAAGATTTTGTAAGAGAAGCAGCCCTGATTCAAGAATACAAAACTTCAAGAAGTGCTATTCCTATATAAACTTGGGACCTACGTTCCAGTAGTATCAAGATAGCATTCTCCAATTTTACAAGCACTCAATTGAGCACCAGAAAGAGAACTAAAGCCTTCTCCTTTGAGCATCCAAACCAGATGTGTTTAGGATAGCTTAATTCGCTAATTATCTATTCAAGAGCTCTTTAGTTGATTTTGTGTGGTGAACAACATTGTGTTCTCAAATAGTTCATCCTTGTCTCGGATTTTTTTGTCAACCAAGACTGTTTACCTTTATAGAGCGTTGTAGCCTCTTGCAGAGATTTCGAAGCAGAAGATAGGTTCCCTTGCTGTAAAAACACTTGTGATCTAGTGAAATCGGTCCCGAAAGGTATTTCGGATTTGAGGTCCCGTGGAGTAGGCCTAATCCGTTTTTAGGCTGAATCGCTTTACATAGCATGTTCTCTTGCTCTTACTTTCTCTCTTTTACTATCTTTGCATATTATTTCTTGAATTGCTCTAGTACTTGCTTGTTTAGGTGATTAAGGTTCTAAAATAGTACTTGAAATTGTTAACGCTTCCGCAACTATTTTAGACTTTTAGGACTTATTACAAATTAACACATCTTTCAATTCAAGAAAGTTCAAGATTGCTAAGTTTGAACCTGTTCTGATACCACTTGTAGAAAATAAACTGAAACCTAAATAAAAAAATTAAGGCTTAAGTATAATTAAAGATTTTCGATGTGAAAGCGTATGTAACTCTACAAGACTTTAAACTACATAGCAATCACATAATCTTACAATTCAAATATACTACAAAAGATGCAACGAGAATACTCAAGAATTGTAAGAAATGATAGAGAGAGAGAGAGAGAAAGAAAGAGTAAGAGTCAAGTGACACATGATATATCGTGGTTCGACAATCTTTTCCTACACCCATGGGATCTCCGGTTCCACACCAGACCGATGTCAAACACTATATCAAAAGTGTTTTACAAAAGGTTCATCCACGAAACAAAGGATCCAATTTTTGTAACAAACAAAAACTCTTGCAACTCACAATAAGGCTTGCAAGATTTCACTAAAAAAAATTACACAATGGCTATCCTAAACGAACTCTAGTTCTCAAAATGGCTGAGAGGATGCTTGAACATCAGGGTCTCTGTGTTCTAATGATAATCTCAATTCCTTGTAAACTTGAGGATGCTTTCTTTATCTTATGGGAAGAAACATGACGGTACATATAGGTAGAGGTGGCAAGTCGGGTCGGTCGGGCGGGTTCGGGTCGGGTTAGTTTGATTGTCTACAATAGTCAGGTTGGGGTCGAGTTCGAATCGTCATGTGTCGACAACTTTTGGGTCATGGGTCTGGTCGAGCGAGGTCAGGTCGGGTTTTGGGTCGGGTCGCGTCGGTCTATTTCGAGTGATGGATCGAGTTGGGCGAGAACGGGTCGGATTTCAGGTCGGGCTACACCAACTTTTAGGTCTTGGGTCGGGTCGGGCGAGGTCGGGTCATATTTCAGGTCGGGCTACACCAACTTTTAGGTCTTGGGTCGGGTCGGGCGAGGCCGGGTCGGATTTCAGGTCGGACGAGGCCGGGTCGGATTTCAGGTCGGGCTACACCAACTTTTAGGTCATGGGTCGGGTCGGGCGAGGCCGGGTCGGATTGCACCGACAACTTTCAAGTATTATTTTGAGTTTTAAGTTCAATCAGATAAGATTAGATAGCTTTATTGAATTGTGTAAGTAAATCTTGACTTTCTCTGATGTTAATTTGTTAGTAAAATTAGATTATAATGTGGACAAGATATGATTAGATCAATTTACAGGTTGTATCAGGTCAAGTCGGGTCTGGTCGGGTTCGGATCTTCACGTGTTGCTCTGTCTCGGGTTACGGGTCATCTCGGGTCGGGTTGGGTTAGGGTCCTCATGTGTAGCGCCATCTCGGGTTACCGGTCATCTTAGGTCGGGTCGGGTCGGGCTCAGGTCGCTCATGTGTCGCTTTGTCTCGAGTTACGGGTCATCTCGGGTCTAGTTCTGGTAGTTTGACTTTTTCAAAATATAAAGTCGGTTCGGGTTCAGATCTGGTCCGATCGGGCGAGTTTTTCGGATCGGATCGGGTTCTGCCACCTCTACATATGAGCACATGGTTTCCTCAGCTCTTCAATTCTCCAAAATTTGCTCCATGCGTTATAACACTTATGTAACATGTTATAATGCCTGTCGATATTTAAAAAAAATGCTCTTGATCTTCTACAGCTAAATTCTGGGTCCCAATCTGCACAAAGGCATTATAACGTTATGGGAACTTGTTATAACGCCTCTGAATGCGTTATAACGCTTCTCCCATGCATCATGGTTACACATGTCTCAAACTTTTTAGTACTTAGTTAAATTATTGAGCTTCAGACATTTGACTTGTGAGCTCAACTTCTATAGAATCGTTATGACGTCTTGGATCTTGTTATAACGCCTCTTAGACTATTTTAACGCGTTCCATAATGTTATGTTAACGCATGACTCGCTTTTTCTCTGTTCTGCATGCTTCTGGTACCTTTATGCTTGTCTTTCTTTGTTCTACATGTTTCAAATCTCATCAAGAATCAATTATACATGTATGACATGCATTGCATACACACAACTAAATTAGTGCAAATGTTAGTTTAATGTTGATTTTGCAAATTGTCAAATAAAATTGAGCTGAACCAACATGTTTGTGATGCTGCTTGGTTGTTGATTTGGTTGTCTTTTGCTGTTGTGAGACTTGAGACTTATATTTTGTGTTTAATTTGTAAGTCGTAGGCCTTTTGATGTAAATTAATAGTGCTACTGACTACTTTATATATGCTTTATGAATTTCATTTTGGTGTTTGTTCTATTTTCTGTTGTTGTTTGTTTCTGTTTGTATTTGTATTGTTTTCCTGTTTGTGTATTATATTTCAATGGTGATGTCAAGGGAAACTGCTGTGCTGTAAGTAACATGTGTTTAGGAATGTCACGCGTGAAAGATGCGCCTGAATAAAATGAATATTGTTATATTTTTGTTGTTTTCTTTTTGTAATTCTTTATAGTTTATTTAGTGTTTTTTTTATTGATTTCTTAGTAAAAGTAACAGGAGCAGTCGAAAGAGCGTGTAATCATTTACAAGAATATTCGAACTTTTAAAAAAAATAGTGTGTTTGTATGTGTTTGAAAAAAATATTATAAAAAGATATCGACTATCTAATAATTATGTAGATATCAATATTGACACCGACTATCGATATCGATGTTATTATGCTTATTTAGTTGAGTTATTATGTACATTAATCTGTGTTGCACGAGTGCGGGTGCGAGAATCGTGTCCGACACGGTGCGGGTGCGGGTGCGGGTGCGGGGATACGAAAATTTAAAAAAATCACGGATACGGGTGCGGATATATATTTACTAAAAAAATCACATTATATATATTAAAATGTTTGAAATTTATTTCTCTCTTCAATTTTATTCTATTGAACGTAAGAATTTGTACCTGGTATATAAGTTCTTCTTCATATCCAAAATTCCATTTACCACTTATACCACCATTAGAATAGCACATGAACTCTTGATATCATCAATAAGAATTAGAAAGTATCACATGCCAACTTAATTAAGAATTAGAAAATATGCCAACTCTTGATATCAGAAAGTATCACATGCCAACTTAATTAAGAATTAGAAAACATAAAGTATACCTAACTGATACAATAACTAATGGGTACATGGATTAGAAAATAACAAAACAACAAGTAGAAATAACTAGTACATGATAGAAAACAGCAAGTAGAAAACAACAAGTAGAAAATATCATGTAGCCTTCACTCAACATCTTCTGCAAACACCAACCCTTCAAATTCTGGTTCATTAAGTGAAAGTTCAGAAACAGCAAGTAGCTCAGCACCATCAAATGGCTCGTGCGCATCTCCCGCTACATCCCAAAACCTTGATTCTCCTGTGAAGTACTCAGCAGATTTCCTTGATAGAAGCCATAAATTAGAGTGAACAAAAACTAAATCTTCCGCACGTTTTGGTGTCAATGGATTTCTCTTTGCATCATGGATAAGAGAATAAGTTTTCCAATTTCTTTCACAACACGAGGATGAAGATGGTTGACCAAGCAACTTCACAGCCAATGCTTGAAGATTAGGAGCCGCACCGCCATAAACAACCCACCAACTGATTGGCTCAATCTCTGCTCTATCCTCAATAGAATCATGTTCATCAAAACCCCCACCATAGATAGAAAATCTAGCAAATTCATCAAGCACACACCTTCTTCGTTCTGCATCTGGATAGAGTTTTTTTATATATTGATTTCTCATCCTTGAAATTTCATTATCCAAGTGAGGTGGTATGTGATGAGGATGATCTTCAAGCCATACAGGACTGTAGAACCTATCATAAAAGTTCACTTTCAGGTTTAGCAATAACAACAATAATAGTCCAGTTTCAGGTTTAACAATAACAGTCCAGTTTTAGGTTTAGTAATAACAATTATGTTTTAGGTTTAGTAATAACAATTCAGTTTCAGATTTAGCAATAACAGTTCAGTTTCAGCCTTTCAGGTTTAGCAATAACAATTCAGTTTCAGCCTTTCAGGTTTAACAAATAAAAGTTCAGTTTTAGGTCAGTTTAGTTCTGGGTCAGCAAATAACATTTTTAGGTCAGTTCAGGTTCAGCAAATAACAGTTCAAAACAACAAATAGCAGTTAGTTCAGGTCAGCAAATAACAGTCAGTTTCAGCTTTAGCAATAAGGTGAGTACCTTGGATTCAATGAGTAGGCTAAGCAATGAAGAGGTGTGTTGCTCTTTGCCCATCTATCGGTTAGAATTTTGCTCACAACATTAAAAATGTTGATTCCTCATTCGCTCCCTTTTCTTCTTGAGCAAAAATGACAGATTTCACTTGATGGATCATGGCATCCCACATCTCATACACAAGATGCAAGCATGGTGTGTCGGTATCAGCAAGTCGTAACATTCCATAAATTGGTTCGGTAAATGCAAGGATGTATTCAATCTTCTTCCAAAATCCCGTTTCATCTAAGATTCTTTCCCTTACAAAATTTGCTCTCTCTACATTATCTTCTTGATATTCATTCCAACACTCCTTAATCACCAACTCTTTAAGTCTCCTTTTAACTTGAAAGAATCTTTTCAACACAACAATTACAGATGCAAATCGTGTTTCGGCAGCTGAGAGCAATTTTAAATCACAACACTGAAGATACATATATAGCCGCATTGAATGATTGTTAATGAAATTCTTAATGACAAATACATCAGATGCAACTATGTTGATCCAACTACATTCATCATATACAATTTGATTAGCATCAGTGTTTTTTGCGGCACATATGTTCTTTAAAGCGAGATTAAGTGTGTGAACAACACAAGGTGTCCAAAAAATATGTGGAAATTGAGATTCAATGAGCATCCCGGCTGCCTTACAAACTGGAGCATTATCTGTAATTACTTGTACTACATTTTTTGGCCCAACTTCCTCAATCACCTCCTTAATAATAGTGAAAATGAAAAACTTATCTTTCACCTCACCTTGACAGTTAACGGCCCTTAAAAACATTGGTCCTCCATCAGTGATTGCTACGAAATTGATTAAAGGGCTTCTTTGTATATCGATCCATCCATCACATACAATTGACAAACCTTTTTGGGCCCATGTGCCCTTTATTGATTGAAGCAAGCGATCAACATGGACTTTCTCTCTGTCCAAAAGTATGGTTCTAATCTTATTATAAGAGGGGGGTTTATATCCTTGGAGACCACTATTTGACAATAGAACATAAGATTTAATAAAATGAGGGTTTCTTGCAAAGTTAAAAGAGGGACAACCTGGTGTAAAATGCTCTTGCAATCTCCTCATTAATTTCATTTCGTTTCGCCACATCCCATGACTTCTCCATAGATGTCATGGCTCCTCTTTGCACTTATTCCTCCTACAGGAATCGAAGCTATGGAAGATGCACTCGGTAGTGATACTTGTTTCAGCACAATAGCCTTTGCTCTTGTTTCTGCATCATCTTGAAACTTCCTCAAGTTTGCCAATTCTTCATTTGTAACCTTGCTACATGCTTTAATACCATGTCCAGATAGTTTCAGTAGATGAAGCTTCACCCTAGAATAGGATCCGGTATATGTGTTTTTGCAAAAGTTACAGGTGAACTTGATGTTTCCTCCGCTCCCTGCCTTTTGTGACTTTGTAACATACTGCCACAGAGGAGCAGAATCATTGAGTAAGCTGGATGCAGTGCTGTCTGCACTATCTAGATTGAAATTGTTAGGCATCTTTCACCTGTCAAGGCAAAAACATGGCAAAGTGATTTTGGTTAATTAGAAAAGACTAACAATATAGTTTGATGAATGACAGAAAACATGTTATAATTAAGATCAAATATGTGGAGGTTCTTCAAATTCCCAAAATCGGGTAAAATTGGACCTGTTAGTTAGTTATGCAAAAGATACAGAGATGGAGGGAAACTGCTGATTTAGTTGTATACTTGTATTGCAATCCTTTCCCAGTTCTATTTCTTTTCAGTTTTCACATAAAATGGGAAATCATCGGTCTGGGTTTGACAGTTGTGAGCTGTTACCAGAGAGGCAGAGATCAATCCCTTCATACTCGTACACCCCTATCCAGTTTTCTGGTCCAATTTTACCCCTATCCAGTTTAGCAAATAACAGCCCCCTGTACCAGTACACCCTTGTACCAGGTTAATAATCCAGTTAGCTACTGAGATTAATTTGCAGATGACCCATAAAAAAGAAGAGAAGATAGTTCAACTGAATCAACTCAAAAGCAAAGCAAAAACCATCTGAAACAAAACCCCTACTTTTCAGAATCCACATCAAAAAAAAAAACCCCTTCTTACTTGGCCCTTGTGATCGACATAGGTCGGAGTGAGACGCAAAATCGAGTGATCGATGGAGGTCGGAGTGAAGAACAGTTGAGGCTTGAGAGTTCAGAGTAGCCGTCGCCGTCGCCTGTCAGTGAGATCAAAAGAGTTGAGACAGAGAGAAGTCGTCGCTCGTCACTCCGTCAGCAGCTAGGGTTCATGAAAATCAGAAACTGTGTAATGGAGTAAAGAGTAATGACTCAGGAGTCAGAACTCGGGAGAGAGAATGCGGAAGGAAAAAAGTAGAATTGAATAAAATAATAGGACTCGGCCAAAATTCACACCGCTCCGTATCGGACGCGAATTACGCGTCCATACATATTAAATTCGAGTTCGGCGAAAAAAATTACGAATTCGCGTAACACAGACATTAATTGAGTTATTATGCATGCTATTTCATGTTATTTTTGTACTGAAAAAATTATTACGCGTTTTAACAAAATAATTTGTACAATAACTCAAATAACATGAATAATTATTTCAATAAAAAAAATAATAAGCATAATAACTCAAATAATGCGCATAATAATTAAACTAAATGTGTATAATAATATCGATATCGATAGTCGGTATCAATATTAGTATCCACGTATCAGCTCCCTAATTCAACAACAGCCAAGTCAAAAAATATTCAAAATTCCGACCTCTATTGACACCTAATGTCGCTCTCACTATTTTCGGGAAGAAGATCGGCCTGCTGTCCCCTGTCGCACCAACGCTTAGCAGTTTTTTTTTTGGTAATTCGGTAAATAATTATAACGAAAGTAGCCAAGGCAGAGGCGTATTTAGATGAAATAGCCAAAACGGTATAGGCAGTACCGTGTTGAACATAAACACGGTATCAGATTTACCGTGCAATGTGTAGGCGCCACAGCAGATCAAGACGTGTCGCACGGTAATGGCTCCACCGTGTGAACTGCCGCACGGAATTCCTCCTACCATGTGGAGCGTCAAATTTAAACAACACGGTAATCCTTCTACCATGCGGAGCGTAAAAAACGTTAATAAATAACCCGTGCGGATCCTTCTTCTCCCCACCACATCCAGCCGCCTCCTCCACATCTCCATGGCCGAATGAAGCTCTAAAAATTAGATCTCCATCAATATTAGTCCAACAACGATTCCGTGAATGCCATTTTACTCTTCAGAGATAATCAAACAGTTCTATTAATCTACATCTTGAGGTTAGTAATTATTTTCTTTCAATTTTAAGTATTAATTGAAATTAATAGTAGAAACATGAACCATGATTATCATGACCAATTAGCCATGTAAATTAAATTTTTTGTGCAAAATAATAATTGATTTGTTTGATAGAAATTATAGTTAGTTCTTAATTTTGTTGTTAATTTGTAAATTTGTTCTTAAATTAGTCATTACCCAATAATTAAATTATTTGTACAAATTAGTTACAAATAGGCCAAATAATTAAATTAGTCAAGCTATTAAATTTACTTGTTAATTAATTCAAATAGGCCAAATAAGAAAGTAAGTAATAATGAGGTTAGTTATTATTTTCTTTCAATTTTAAGTTTTGAAATTAATAGTAGAAACGTGAACCATGATTATCATGACCAAATTAGCCATGTAAAATGAAATTAAATTATTTGTGCAAAATAATAATAGATTTGTTTGATAGAAATTATAATTAGTTCTTAATTTTGTTGTTAATTTGTAAAATTGTTCTTAAATTAGTCATTATCCAATAATGAAATTATTTGTACAAATTAGTTACAAATTATAAATAGGTCAAGCTATTAAATTTACTTGTTAATTAATTCAAATAGGCCAAATAAGAAAGTAAGTAATAATTAGTTGTGAATTATTAATAGCAATTTGGTTTAAATTTATGTTGAATTTTGTTTCTAGAAAATGAGTAATCCAGAAGTATTTCAAATGGAAGCACCAGACGTATTACACTTGTCGCGTCAAGCTCATCGTACTTCACAAATCACGCGAACTGTAAGTTGGTAAATTTTGCTTTTAAATTAAATTTTATATGTTTTTATGCATCTTTTATATTAATTTTGTAAAACTAATAAAATTTTGATGCAGAGTAATTTCACATTCAAGATGATTGGGTCGCACAAAGTTAGAGTTCCATATAGTGAGTTTTGCGAGCCGGCTCTTAAAAGATTGGGACTATATCAATTTGCTCAGTTCGCAGATTCCACCACCCGTATTGACAGAGCGTTGATTACTACTTTGGTAGAGAGGTGGCGATCGGAGACGCATACGTTTCATCTTCCAATTGGCGAGATGACGGTGACATTACAAGACGTGAGCTGTATATGGGGATTGCCCATCCAAGGAATGCCAGTTACAGGCATTTCTGATGATGATTGGAGTGTTGAAATTGAGAATTTGTTGGCCATTGATCCTGCTTATGACTGGGATAATCCTGAAGCTGGGCCTTGGAGAATTAGGAAGCAAGACAATGCTAAAATTGGAGAGCCGGACGTCACATTCTCCAGGTATGACACACTACCTTGACATATATATTTTTGTTTCAAACATGCACAAGTATGTAGTAATTGTTTGTCCTAAATATACTTTAGGTACCACATATACCTTGCCTGGTTGAGACAAAATGTGACACCATTGTCCAATAATCCGACTGAGGTCGAAATTGAGAGATACACTCGTTTTTATTGCATGGATTTGTTTGGGAGTATTTTATTTCCAGATCAGTTGGGAGACTCGGTACCTGCCAAGTACCTTCAGTTTTTGGGTAACTTGGTAAATGTCCCTACTTACAATTGGGGAGGAGCTGTTCTTTCATTTATGTATCGGGAGTTATGTCGAGGGTGTTTACTTAAAACCAAATCTATTTGTGGCCAGATGTTATTGTTGCAAATGTGGTCCTGGACTTATTTTACTGTTGGGCGGCCCAAACCTACTGTGGAGCCACCACCTTTCGGTTATCTTGATTTGAGCTCCCGACATACATATGGGATTAAGTGGTGCACAAGACATTGTTTTTCTGATAATCCTCGGGGTAGTGTCGCAAGTTATCGGGATCAATTTCAAAGGCTAGATGAAGAGTTTGTGAATTGGATGCCATACATCCAGTTCTTAGGATTGGCGCCCCTTGAGTTATGGCCGACAGTGTTGTTTGGCTCTGTCGTGTACCTTTGATCTTATTTTGGATGGTAGAGTATCACTATCCAGATAGAGTCATGCGCCAGTTCAGGCTGTATCAGGTCGTCCCTCCCCCAGCACCCGAGTCATGGGATTTGCATCAGAACTTACATAGATGTGCTCATTTTGCATCTAGTTGGCTGATAGATTGGGGTCAGCGCCACGAGTTCCACATCGGATTATGGTATGTTCTCTCCTAAATGTTACCTAACGAATTGGGATAAGTAAGATGGTTTATATCTTGTTCTTAAATTTTGCAGGAACAACCTAGAAGCTAGGCATGTTTACGAAAATCGACCATTTGATTCCAATATGCTACATTTTTTATTACGGATGGTTTCGAAGTAAATGCACGCATACCGTCATTCCTCATTCTGAGTTGGTGTCCTTGGACGTTACTGTAGCACAACATCATGTGAATGTTGGAGATCATGCATATGTCCCGCATGTTCAGAGTTTTGCCCGATTGGTATGTATTTTATTTCTACTTCCTACATGTCATATCTTTTGTAACTAACTTCCACATTTGTTTCAAATTGCTCGTCAGATCAAACATGCAACATACGACATTCAGTGCGTACTTCGCAGAGGGACACGTGCAGTAGGAAAGATCACATTGCATATGTATCGTGGGAATCTAAATGATCTGAACCAACCGCATCTCATGCCATACATGCTTGCTCAAGCTGGATTACCAACAAATGTTGATGACATACCGGTGGATGATGATGTGCCTCCACAAGTTCCACCAGAGCCTCGTTCGTCGGAGTTCAATGAAGATGTCATGAATTTATGTGACGAGATGCTCACCCGTGGGGATTATGTCGGATTTGCAGACATGATCACTAGTCAGATCACACAGGTGACTCCACCTCCTTTCTCGCATGACCATGAAGCTGGTACATCGCAGGTACCACCACGATGAGATCTTCCACCACGGGATCGAATTCCTCCATCTCGTTGGAGCCCTTCAGGTCCTCGTAGGCATCGTCGTGCATAGTTGTTGTTGCCCGATTGGACTTTATAGTAGTTATATTTGTTACCGTAGTTATATTTCAGTGTTTTACTTTCTATGTTTGTTATGGTAGTTATATTTCTATGTTTTTGATGACTTTATATTGGACTCTATGCTTGCTTAAATTTCACATACATTGGCCAATTAATCACATACATTACTTAAATACATTACGTAAAATCCACATACAATACGTAAAAATCACATACAGTACTTAAAATCCACATACATATGTTAAAAATTTCTTTTCATCTTAACGGCGACGTGATGTAGATGCTCCTACAAAAATATACAACATATATCAATATGCACATCATCCAAGCGCATATATTACTTCTGGTATAAATGTGAGTTATATTACCTCCTTGATTTGATCGTTTTCTTGAATGTCTAGTTTGGCCATTATCTAAGCGCACAGGTACATGTCCCTCCATTTGATCCATCTCCATAACTATTCTTTAATGTTTTCTCCTTCCCTTATTCAAATTTGCTGGATCTGGTCTAATTTTTGGACCAACATACATTGGCCAATTATGAGGATTTCCATATCCACTAAATTCTCCAGACGAAGTGTTACTAAAATTTTCAACCGAATAATATGGACTAATATATTGTTCCTCGTTCAAATGTCGCATCGAACACACAGCCAGTACATGACAACAAGGTATACCTGTTAGTTGTGGTTTCTGATAATTACAATGGGGTATTCCTTCAACAAAAGCAACATCATACTTCACATTGCCTAGAACTCCTTGCAAAAATTGAAGTCATTAGTACTTTGTTAGCTGAATAAGTTCAAATATTTTGAAATTTTGAAAACACATTACCTCTTTAATTTCCTCATTTCTAACCATAACTTCATACGTGTTAAACCTTGCTGTTAGAGGTGTTACTTCCTTGAGTTTTCTTCCTTTTTCTCCTCGTTTCACAATTTTTTCTCTTACTTTGGGACAAAACACGTAATTGTTGCTAGCCCAAAAATTTGCAATACCTTTTCTTTTAACAAACCACTCGACGCATTTGTAAAACGATTCTTCAACAATCACTGTAACGGGTAATGTTCACGCAATTTTGAAAACACTGTTTAAAGCCTCGGAACCGTTTGAAGTCATAATACCCCACCTATTGCAACCTCCATCGTAACATTGAGCCCATTTTTGTGGTACTCGAGGCTCTTCAGTATCAGTTCGGATCTTCTTACCAGTATTTATCAAATACTTGTATGCAATTGTGTGCTCATTCTTAATGTTCTCCATCCCTTCTTCAAACCTCCAAAACCTCTTTCTCCTAATAGTTCATTTCATGGTTTCAACTAGGTCATCGCTTTTCCATTTTTTGAAAAAATTATGCGCAACATGTTGGGCACAAAGCCGATGTACAGCTTCACCTCTTTGTTCACACCATCCTAAGTGAGGTTGTTCAAAAACATTTCTAATAGATGCATGCTGATCAGAAATAACACATATACGACTAGGACCAACCACTTTGTTTCTTAACCATCGCATGAACCACCGCCAATTATTATTATTTTCTTCCTCAACGATCCCAAATGCAAGAGGAAGCAATTGATTCTCAGCATCATAAGCACATGCTGCAAAAAACTTACCACCGTATCTGCCCGACATGAATCTAGCATCCACACTGATCACGGGCCTGACATGCCTCCAACCTTGAATGCATGGACCAAAAGCCCAAGCAACTCGTCTAAAAAGTTAAACTCCATAATGTGTTGATGAATAAGACTCAAATGTAACCTTTGTTTCCGGATTTGCCGCTTAATTGCATTAAACAAAGGTGGTAACATCTCATAATCTTTCTCCCAGCTACCAAACATTTCTGCAATTGCCAACTCTCTCCCCCTCCATAATTTATTGTATGTAGGTTGCACAGTAGGATATGCAGTTCTAACCAACTCTGAAACCATGCTTAATTTAAGTTCTAAATTCTTCTTAAGAGCACTTCGTATAACTCCGGCAATCATTCTAGATGTAAGTTGTCTGTGATCGGGTCTTGTGGTTGATGCATGACATGAGTGTTGTATCGGATTAGTTGATATCTTCCAAGTTGATCCTTGTTTACTATGTTTCGCATATAATCTCCAATAACAATTTCTGTCCTTACACCTAACAACCAATTTGGATTTGCTACTATTAGCAACTTCAATTTCAATATTACTTTTAATGTGAAAGTCGTGTATGGCTGTTTTTAAATGTTTCTTTGTTGGAAATGTTCTACCTTCTGCTAATGGTTCCTCAAACCTTTTTAGTTTGCCAAAAAATGCTTCATCAGAGTCTACCATACCCGACACATCAGAAAATTATTCAGCTGGATGTTTATCCCCTCGGTTTACAAATGGAATGGTATCTCTCCACCTAATTGCTATGTCCTCACCTTTGATTTCATCATCATCATCATCATCATCATCTTCTTCGCTACTAAGTCTAATAGATTCTGGTATGCTATTCAAATTAGGGCAAACAACAGATGATATAGGTATCTCCTCAACTACCAGTTCCAAGTAACGATAGTTGTAACAAGCTGCAGCATTATTAAGAGCCATTTTTCAAACATTTTCATCATTAACTGGAATGAAGGTAAAATATATTTGTCCACTTGGACCTGTAATCATGGTTCGGACCCTGATATTCAAAGTATATGTACTTCGATCTAGTTCAAGAACATTATATATTTCATTTTTCAACTCTTCAAATCGGTTGTGCTCAGTGATAGAAAAAGAGCATTTTGCTGGTAAACTATAATCTACTCCTTGTGCCCCCTTAATTATCTGACCTCCATGATATATATTAATAATGATCATTTTCGCCGATGATCCTGTAAGACGATTCC
>CAXKVX010004433.1:0-18864 GCA_964058865.1 Eleocharis quinqueflora
GTTTTGTGTTTTATATATATGTTCTTTTTTTAAATATATGAACAACATAAAATGTTTCATATAAATAAATGAGGAGGACTTCCTAAACAACATCTATTTTATGTCTTTCTGAAAATTAGAATTGTTTCTCATATTTTTGTTCCTAGAAAATAATAATTTGTTGTTTTTATCTTTGCATAAATAAATGTTGGACAGAAATATTTTCTAAACTGGAAAAAAACAAAAATAATGGCTTGATTAACACCATGAACATTATAATGGAAAAAAAACAAAATAGGTTATTTCTTAGATGAGGAGAGATATCATGAATAAAGAGTTTGGCTAGAATAATGATTTCAATTGGTTGTTTGAATTTTACAATTTAAAATATAAATGCAAAGTATCACTTAAATTGTTCTTTGCAAAGAATTCTAGTCTAACTCATATATATTGGATCGACTTAATTGCGCTTTGCGCTTTTGATCATAAATATTGGATGAATGAAAATGTTGATGATGTAGCACATGTGAAAAACCTTGAAACTAATCTTTTTTATGAATTATAAATTATGTTTATTACATTATGTAGAAAAATAAGAACAATCATTAAATTATTATTAATAAATATTTTATTATTATAAATAGTCCAATAGTATTTAGCCTCATTTAAATGCATCTAAACGTTTTAATTTTCTGACTATTTAATAATGATTAATATATAGTTCTGAACTGAACCAAATCTATATTGGAATTCTATTTGCATTTGTCTAAAGTACTTCTATTGAACATGATAACAAATGATCCATGTGTAGGATTAATTCTACTATTGGATTATTCTTCCACTACATCTAAATCTTTTTAATTTACACTAAGTCACTAACACTTGTGGAAAAAATAATGATGCAAAAGATTTTCCCTAGTGGTGGTTGTGTGCTTTTCAAGATTCTAATTCTGCGACTTTCTTTTAGATTTAGCATGTTCGAGAAAATCTTGTCAATTTATGATAGAAATCACTTTGATTGTATAGAAATTTCAGGAATCACAAAATTAACTTTTTTCGCCTTTTAAAATGTGTAGAATTTACTCTCTTTTTTGTTATCCTGTAATTGAACAATTTTAGATAATTTTTTAACGATAGGAGAAACCATCGTAAAAATAATAATATAATACAGAGTGACACAGGTGGAAATCAGAAGTTTCATCGATATACATGTAAGGGAAGAGTATTGTTTAAATTGTTTAAATTGTGTTCATAGAAGACTCACTCAACTTGACAAATTATGCTATGAATTAAAATTAACTTGATTTCACTGTTATTAATACAAAATCAACTTGATTGCACAATAATTGAAATGATCAACGATTGTAATTAATTTTGATTTAAATTTTTTTGTCAAAAAAACACTCACTCTTTTAACTTACCTACATGTTTTTTAAGAGTATGGAATTATAGTAAGTAATTTTGTAAAATGTTGGGTTATTTTATTCTCTTGAGTTTTGATTATAGATTTACTCAAAAGTTATTCATTATAAAAAGAATATGATACAAAATACAAAATTTTTAACTTCCAATAAACAAACTGTGAGTTTAATTGACCCACATATTGTAAGCAATTAAACATAGACCCGCGCTAGAATTAATGTGAAAATATACAACATCATAAATAAATGAGACTAGAGAACGATATTTTCCTAACGGGAGAGCGACCCAGGAGCGAAAAAGGAAAAGTGAAATCCTAGGTGGGGAGGCTGTCCGCCACCCCCTCTACTCTCTTCCTGTTTGTATTTCTTCTCTCTTTTCTCTCTTTGTTTTTGTTGTGCCTCTGTGAACAAGCACCGTCGAAGATCAACCACCTAACAAGCCGTCTTGACATCGTTGTCTTGCCGCCGCCGTCGTTGCCTTGCCATGTTGTTGCCTTGTTGTTGTCATTGTCGTTGCCTTGTCACTGTCGTTGCCTTGCCGTTGCCGCTATAGCTGCCTTGCACAAAGAAAGAAAGAAAAAAAGAACTTGCCGCTGTTGTTGCCTTGCCGTCGCCATCGCCTACGACCGCCCAGTCACCCCTTCCACTTGCCTAAACCTAGATCTGAACCCTAGATCTTGATGACTCCCTGACGTGATTTGAGTTTTATTTATTTTTTTAAATTGGTAATATATTAAAATTTTGTGTGTGCCACTCAAAATTTGAGAAGTCTCAGAAATGCCACACATAATCGATTTATTTCAAATTTGTCATATAAAATCGCTGCTACCTCATTTTTCCATCCAAATTCGATGCTACCTCCTTTTGTCACCTTTTTTTAAAGAAAAAAGTCATTACTTCTTTCCCCCATCTTCCCATTTTGTACCGATGCCAGTTTGCCTTTTCTTTTCCTTTCCAAAATCAATTCCGAAGTCAATTACGACATCCTTCGAACAATAGTGATGAGGTCAGTGGTGGCCGGAGTGAATTCGGACCCGAAGTAGCACTCGACGAGACCACTCTTGTAGATGAGGATGCAAGGGAAGGATTCGTAGACGAGCTCCTCGCCTTCCTTGGGAGGAGGAACGACGGGGAGAGGAGGAATGGTGGTGGTTGTGTTGGAGTCGTTTTCGGAGGAGGCCATGAAAGTTGGGGAAAGAGAAGAGAGAAGAGGCATAGAACCAGAGGAGGAAGAGCAAGATAGGGAGGAGGATTACAAGGCGAGATCAACAGAGATAGGAAAGAAGTCATGACAGGGAAAGAAGCCAGATGGAGGGGAAGAAGTTGTGACAGAGACGTTTTTGTCTTTTTGAATAAAATGGCAAAAAAAAGGTAGTAACGATTTTGGATGACAAATATGAAAAAAAATTGATTATGAGTGACATCTTTTGAATTTCTACAGTTTTGAATGGCACAGACAAATTTTCCCCAAAATTTATTGGTAAAGTGACTAAGAAAACATATTTTGACAAACTAGTCAAACTACTTGAGAAAAGAAAGGTTCCGAATTTGCTGCTCGTCTAGAGGGCGAGTAGGAGCCTGCTCGCCCATATCGAATCATTCAATTTAAACGAGCGTTTGTAATTTGATGTAGAAAACATGTATTATGATATCTTAAAGTCGTTAGATGAACTTCGAACTATTTAAATCTAGACGAACAAGGATTAGACGAGCAACAAACTTCATTCTGAAAAAAAAATACCAGAGTATATAAACTCAAACTCAAATTTCTTTTTATAAGTTGTAAGAAGTTTAGGTGCTGGTAGCGAAAAAACTGGTCTTAAGAATTTTTCTCATGTGGATCACTAGAAAAGAAAATTACCACCCCAACTTCAAAAATGTGGCAAATTTTGTTTAAACTGTAGTTAAGAGCGGAAATGTAGGAAGAAAATGTAATCGTGAGCTATAGAAAGTCAAATCGATGTTTTTTCCTAAGATGGGTCTGGTGTCTTGGATTTTTTTGTTTGGTTGGAACCTGAGATGGGTCCGGTACGGTGGCTCCTCTCTTTTTGTACCGACACCGCTTAGCGAAAGATGGTCCAATATATAAATACGTTGTTTATTTCAAAATGTAAATGTTAGTTTTTTTTCTTTTTCAATATGTTTTGATCAACTTTTTTTATTAATTAGTTCAACTCAACTCATCTGTTTATCTTACATTGAATGTTGTGTAGGGAATGCAAAGAGATATTCTGACAATTTTTATTTTGACATTCTTTTTTTTGAAGGAAATTTTTTTATTTCGACAATTCACAATGATTGTTAAATAAATTCAAATAATGTTGCAACTAAAAGGAAATTCCAAAGTAATTTATTGAATATATAAATAAAATCACGAATAGAAACTGACATATCAAATTAGAAATTTCATGAATTTCTAAACGATACTATAATTAATAAATCTCCCTAATAAAAATATGATGATACAAAGAAATGATTCTATGATATGAAGAAAAGGATATGCATCCCCCATAAATGTGATCTACACATTTGTCAGCACCTAATGGTAACAACTTGGTACAAATTGAGTCCGTCCACATGGTTGATCAGAAAAAAAATCCTATAGCCTGTTGCAACGTGTCTTTTGTTAGGCGATTTATTTAGAAGTGTTAATGACTCCAATTTCTTAACCATTCGTTAATTAATGTTGATCAGGGGCGCATTTATTCATGGGTAAGTTGGGCAAGTATTATGACATGATTTTAAAAAAAAAGCAAAATTTAATGTATTTTTAGTTTTTTAGTGAAAATTTGACTTTTAATAATATTTTAGTGATTTTTAGTGAGTTTGTGCTCGAATTTAATCTCAACATTAATGTTCGAACTTAATTGTGTTCGAATTTAGTTGGACTCTGAATCCGTCCCTGATGTTGCATATTCCTACAACTGACGCCAAAGGGTACAATATTTCCATGGAAGCGACTAACTATCCTCCCTTACAAGCCCCTCGTTACACGCCCTTATATAGGACAAATGTAGTAGTCTTTATATACTGAATGTAAGTCTTTATACTATTAGACTAGATTCATTATAATAAATATTGAGCGTCAAGTTTATACTTTATTTGGCAGTCTCTATTTTAACATGTAAGTCTTTATATTAAATATTACAAATTTTTATATTGTATCACGTAATTGTTTTGTCGCATAGCGAAAGACGCGAGAGGAGAACAGAAAGTGGAAATGATATATTAACTCTATTTCAATTGCGCTCAGGTCTTCTTTAGATCCGGGTCGGAATTTTAACCATGTAATTGGCATGAAAGTTTGATTCAGATGGGTTTTTCTAATTTGTTCATAATTTAATTTAAATAAAGAAAATTCTACAATTTTATTAATAATGTAAAAACGTGATTTTTTATTCAAATTAATGGTCACCGTAAAATAAAAGTTTTGTTGCCATACTTGGAAAAATATCTTAAATTTTGCAACGTTTTGCTTGGAGGAGGAATCCAATGTTAATAATTTTGGTTTATCGTTGTCAGTCAAATTTAAAATTAGAGAAAATTACACAAATAGTCATCAGATTATCGCTCAATTATAATTTAGTGATTCAAATTTCAAAAATATCACATTAATCCTTAAAGAGTATCGCATCGTTACCCTTCAATCCTAAATTTTATTAATTATAACAAGTTGGTCATATCATTATCACGGAACAAAAATCACCGCCACAGATTCTAGATTCAATACCGATAAAATAAGAGACTAAATAGCGGAGGTAGAGTTACTGTTGAAGGGGGTTATTAAAGAGTGTAGAACCCGCTATAAAAAGTTAGCCTTCAATATCGGATCCAATCATACCTTTGCTATTAAAAGTGATTATTTATAGACTTATAGCGTACCGAACCTTACCTTCGCTATAAAAAGTCTCTTATTATAGCGGAGTTCTGTCTAGGTCCGCTATAAAATATTTTGAAAAATAAAATAAAAAAATGTTGCTGTCAGCTTTGCATTTATTGCGAAATTCACTGATTTGACAGGCATTTTGTATAAATGTCTGTTGGTAATATATAATCACAAGAAAATTTGACTATTTGTAAATGTGTCATGTTGCTTAATTTATATTTTTTTGTATATTAGATGTAATATGAATTTGAACAACCTAATTTATTTTTAAACGGCCTTATGATACAACTTAATTTTACAGTAATAATTAAACGAATTTTGAAGAAATTTTTTTTATAGTAATACTCAAAACTGATATATATATTTTTACAGTAATACTTAAAACACAACAATATTTAAGATGAAAACAGAATGAGGAAAGATTTTGTGGGAAGAAGGTCGAATGAGAGAATTTCTGCGGGAGAAGGAAGAATGAGGGAAGATTTCTGTGAATGAATAATGATTGAGAGTTGGTATTTATATAGAGAACAAAAAAATTTGGAAGAAAAAAGGTGTATTGATCTGTGGTAGCGTTGGATTGATAAGAATTGACGACTGGATGTGAGCTGAATGGTGATTCGTGGGAGCAGACATATTATAGCGACCATAAGAGCTGTCCTCTATAAAAGCCTTTAATAGCAGACCCCTGCATCGTCCGCTGTTAAAGATCACATTTTATAGTGGACTCTGACATCGTCCTCTATAAAAAAAAAATTAATAACCGATCATGATTCACATTCGCTATTAAAGCTTGCATTTTATAATTTGACTTTAATAACATACCTCCTTCTGATCTGCTTTTAAATAGAAGATATTAAATGTTGTAGTGAATATGAAAATCCATGTTTGCTTTCATATCATAATGATATATTTTATGATATTTATGACATATCATTACATTACAGAAATATTGAAGGTCCACGTGTGCATGCATATCATAATAACATATGATATTTATGACATATCATCGCAGGATAGAAAAAAAATTCCACGGTAGCTTCCATGTCATGATGATAGGAGGGTTCAAATACCTTCAATTTTGTGTGTTTTCATTGTGATTTCAAATTTTGATCATTCATTAAAAAATAAAGTTGAAAATAAAATCAAAATGACGAGTGGTTAATATTTTTAGATATGATAGAGGTACAAAAAATTAGAGATATTTGAGCCGTCTTCTCCATAATGATATACTTATGATATTTATGACAAAATAGAAAAAGTATTGTTTTAATTAATTTATAATGACACGAAATTAACGTTGTAATCAACTTAGATACTATTTGATGTATGAATAATCATAATGATTTTCACACTATATTGCATTGTTTGATTCCTTCGTTCATACTAGTTTCAACTTAGGCAAAATGTAGATGAAATATCATTTTCCATGAATTTTAATGTAGAACCAATTTGATACAAATTAATAATTTGAGGAGTAAAATGATATAGTTAAAACTTTCAAGACCACATTATTAACCAAGTATAGTTGGTAGTTTAAGTATTATATTGATACTTTATTACTTTTGAAACTTCAGTAAATAAAACGATAGAAATGTGATACATACTTTAGGCACAAATTAGTGGAATTTACTTCAAAATATATGTAAAATATATTATGTTGTGCCCATAAATGTAAGACAACATAAAACTTCTTGATATTAAATATCTACAAAATATAATAGAAATTCTCACAATCAGAGATTTTTTTTAAAATGATCATCATATCAACAAGACTAGAAGATATTTGCAAAAAAAGGTACAATAACTAAAATAATTTCTCAAAATAAAAATTCATCTATGATGGTAACAAGCAATTATTAGTACTAGTAAATTGTAAATTTTAAGAATGAACAAGGATTTTTGTTTACATTGTAAATTTGATTAAAAAAAAAAAGGAAGGGCAATTTTTTTTTACTTCTATTGTATTCGACCGGTTAATGTTTTCTTAGATCAATCGTTTAAATAGTAAATATATAAAAGCAGTTACGATAGTGAGAAATAATTATTTTACAGGAGCAATTACATAACAAGACTATTGATTAATTTCCCTCGTGTTTTTTGGTCTTCGACATATTTTCTGAGATAAAAATAAAATCACTGATTTGTAGCCACAAAATGCAAAATAAGTCTTTGGCCCCAGTCCAGCCTCTGTAAAGTCCCCGTCAGATCCGGCTCTTAGTAAGATTTTGAAAGAGTCGGGTTTTAAAAGGACCGGATTCGTTCCAAAAATACAGGACTCTATTTATCCAACCCTTTCAAGTCCCGACTTCGTCCGGCCCTCTGTAACCCTTACCCACGCCAGCCTCTCAGACCCTTATCAACTATTTCACAATTAAAAAAATTAAAAAATAGACCAAAATCCTTATTATCTGATCCTGATCCGGCCCTCTGCAATCCTGAGGGTCTGATAAAGGTCGGGCCTTAGAAGGCCGGACCTATTTTCTTAAAACAAAGTCTTTATTATTCGGCTCTATTAAGTTCTCTTTAGACCCCTTTCGTAGGTCCTCTAAATTATTAATACAATTAATAGAATATTAATTGCAAAGTTTTTATCATTAGTATTTTATACTAATTATTTAAAAGTATATTTATTTTTTAAATATACTTTTAGAATGTATATATAATTTTTTATATACACATATTACAAGGTCCAATCCACTCTTTAGAATTTCACTAGTTTTGTAGCAGTTTGAGCATGTGTGGTATGGCCTACGGGCTCCGGCCATGAATAAAAATAATCATATTTAAATCACACTTAGATGAATCAAAGTTTTCATAAAAAATGTATTTAGAATCAATTACAAACAGTTCATGTTATCAACAATAATACAATTCAAGCTTTTTTATAGAAAAAAACAGAGAGAAAACCTGCCAACTTCCATTTCTTATCAGAACTTAATAATACAATTCAATTTAATTTTGATTCATAACAAAATTAGTCATTTTAGAATGTTCATTAGTTATCGATCTCCACCTAATTTGGATATAGAACATATGATCTTTAACGGATATTCGTATTCGTATTCGAAAAATTTTAACGGATAATAATACGATTTGGCTATTATCTATATATATTCGATCGTTTAGTTATTATCTAATAGTATTCAAAATTATCAAGATATTTGTATCCGAAATCAAAATACTATATCTGTTTTATTAAATTTTATATGTAGATTACAAATCTAATTAACTTTTGATCTAATTTATCTGTATGTATCATATTTTTTATAATTCAATGATGTATTTGAATAAACATACAACAAATCAAATTTTTTGTAGTTATTCGAATTATATTATTTTCGATTCTTGTACGATATTTGATTCGTATCAAATATTCGATTAATATTTGATTTATATTCGTATCGAAGACTATTCAAATTAGTATCTATATTTCAAAAATTTCAACGAATAAAATACGAGAAAACAATTATCACATCCATTGAATCGAGTACTCAGAAATTCACATCATATCCGACCCGCTATACAGGTAATAGTACTATGATTTGATATTATACAACTTATGTTCAGATTCAGAGCATTTTCTTACATAGATCATGTATAATACATACCTCGACCAGTCACATCAAGCTAAAGCCGTACTTTACCTTCCAATCACCGAAAATTTTAATAATAAACAAAATAAAATGAAAAAAGATTAAAATAAGAATTTTTTTTTTTTTACGAAACTAAGAAAACCAGAAACTTAGAATCCGGTTCCAAACCGAAACTAAGAATCCGGTTCTATACAAAAATTAAACGCAAGCTTTAGTAGGGATTTTGAGTGGATTATTTAATTATAAAAATATTAATATTTTAATTGATGAGTTGGGTTGTATTTAGGTAAGTTTTTGTAACGAATTCGACTGTACTTATCGGGATTATAAATAATTTTTTTTAACGTCGCAAATCATTGAGCTGTAGATATCCGAGTCTACTTCCACCGCGTTGAGTCCGATTTGCGATCGAAGAAACGTGCATCTCAAATTTAGCTACATCTTGAACTTATATCTTAATTAGTCTTTTTTATCACGAGTTTGCGTCGGATTCAATTTTGAATTGCTCATTTCTCTGATCGCAAAACAGACTCGGCGTGATAAAAGTAGACTCGAATATCTACAGCTTGATGTCTTGCGACGATAAAAAAAGATTAATTATGATCCCGACGAGCGCAGCTGAACTTGTTACAAAAAAATATTAAGTATGATTAACATTTTTTTCTACAAACTTCGACTACCTCTTCGGGATTATAATTAATTCTTTTTTATCGTCGCAAGCCATCGAATAGTAGATATTCGAGTCTACTTCCACCACGTTGAGTCCGATTTGCGATCGGAGAAACGCGCATCTAAAATTTGGCTCCACTATCAACTTATGTCTTAATTTGTAATTTTTATCATGTGTTTGTGTCAGAATCAATTTTGAATCGCTCGTTTCTCCGATCGCAAATCAGACTTGACGCGGTGGAAGTAGACTCCGACATTTACAGCTTGATGACTTGCGACGATAAAAAAAATTAATTACAGTCTCGACGAGCACAGTCAAAGTCGTTACAAAAACTTACCTAAATTGAATCCAACTTTTATATTAAATTATTAATATTTTAATTAATAAAATTTTCAACGTTCAAAAGTTCAATTTTTTTTTCATGAATGACCTTAGGAATATAAAAATAGTATTAATGACTTTTATTTCAAATTTTTTACAGCAATAACCATATTTATAACTATTATTTTTAATATTATTATTCAATTTATTAACAATAATTCAATTTTGAATTGCTCATTTCTCCGATCGCAAAACAGACTCGGCGTGATAAAAGTAGACTCGAATATCTACAGCTCGATGATTTGCGACGTTAAAAAAATTATTTATAATCCCGATAAGTGCAGTCGAATTCGTTACAAAAACTTACCTAAATACAACCCAACTCATCAATTAAAATATTAATATTTTTATAATTAAATAATCCACTCAAAATCCCTACTAAAGCCTTTCGTTTAATTTTTATATAGAACCGGATTCTTAGTTTCCGGTTGGAAACCGGATTCTAAGTTTTCGGTTTTCTTAGTTTCGTAAAAAAAAAAAGTTTTTCTTATTTTAATCTTTTTTCATTTTATTTTGTTTATTATTAAAATTTTCGGTCCAATCACCACTGGTGTCGCTTTCAGATGTTTCAATGGGAGATGTTATGGAGCCCATGCCGTGCCTTGAATGTCTTCCGTGAATAACTTCGTGTACGATTTCGTATAAAAAGTTATAACACTGCCACAGACAATGCACCAGAACAAACCGCCACACGGAGAATGCACAACGTGAACACACATAAAAGTTTGGATTCCAGTAAATATAACCCATCCATCCATCTCTTTCAGCATTCTTTGGAGAAAAGCAAACGGACAAGAAAGTATCTCTTTGTTATGATTCCTTGTGGGACCCACGTATTTGCCTCGAATCCGAATCTCTTCGGTTCACCAATTGCGCTTGAAAAAACAATCCATTACTTGGAATTTTTTTGTAAAATAAGCCGGATTAAATATAATAATTTAAAATCTTTAAACTTTTTTATAAATGGTACATGACGTTATTAACAATAGCATTTCTAATTTTTAAATTATTTTATTATTTATGTCTATTTTTTCTTCTCTGTTTTCTCCAATTTGTAAAAAATAGAAATGTGATTAACAATAATGTTCTTAAATTAATTTCAACTTAGACTTCTTTGAAAGTTTCATAATGAATTCAACTTTTTATAGACGCAACTAACAATAATATCAATATTTTCTTCTATGAATTATTGAATTGGACCTCAAATAGAAAAAAAATAATAAAATGGTAAAATAATGCGAGAATTTAAAAACACTATTAACAACAGCCTCTTCAGTCATTTGTACAAAAATTAAAACACTAGGTCATTACATATAATCTGACCTAGTGTAAAACCGTCCATGAAATTTTCCCTTATAGTTCGAAGTATCATCCCTCTCCATTTCTTAACAAACTGGACAAGTCCTTGTCTTTCCCTCTGCTGATGCCGGAATTTGCATAAACGGTCAGAGAAGTAACTATTTTAACAGATAAGATCAATTATATTCTAAAAATTTCATAAAGAACCAAGGACGCATGTAATAATTGTCCTTAAAGTGTAAAATTTATACTGCAGCCTTAAAAGAAATACACGGGAGATGGAAACAAAATTTAGGAGCACAAATAATACTTGCGCTTTTGTTACTCTGTGAAATTTTTACAATGTCTTGATTCTATCTGTTAAAAATATTGTACTGTGGCCCTCTATGAAAATTTTCCGCTGATGCCTGATGGATTGGAATTTGGAACTCAAAAGCTTATTAATTCGCTGGTCCAATGAAAACTAAACAACCGTGGTTTCAAATCTATTCAATATTATAAGTTCTAAATAATAATAATAATAAAGCCGTAGTTAATTAACTGGTCATGCTTGATATTTCTTAACTGCTGACAAAACCTTTTCTATTTATTAATAGGAGTTGATTACTGATATATCGATATTCATTGATATCTTCATCAATATCAACAGGACAAGTCTAGTTGTATTCAGTCTGCATGTTGTTTTTTTTATGATGCATGTTGTTTTTTGTATTATGCATATTGTTTTTGTTATTATGCATATAATTGATCGGACGCTCCACTGGAAACGAATGTCGCTACGCTCACCGACGCGGATCGCTACGCTCATCGATGCGGACTGGACAAATCCAGTTACATTTATTTTGAAAAATTATTCTAGTTATTATGCATGTTGTTTTTGTTATTGTGCATGTTATTTTTTTGTTATTATGCAAGTAAATAACATACAAAATAATACAAATAACATGCATAATAACAAAAACATCATGCATAATAATGAAAACATAATAAATGATAAGTATAACAAAATAACATAATGAACTTAGCATATAAATCATAAGTATTTGACTGTTATTTTTGTTATTAGATGCACAATAACAAAAACAAAATGAATAATAACGAAAACAATATGCATCATAAATAAAACAATTTTTCATAATAAATCATAAGTAGAACAAAAAAACATAATGAACTTAGCATATAAATCATAAGTATTTGACTGTAATGCATGTTATTAGATGCGCAATAAAAAAAACAACATGCATATATCGAAAACAATATGCATCATAAGTAAAACAAATTTTCGTCGGAACTCAACTGGAATGTGCGAAACATTTTTCTTTATTAATTTCTTTCTACACGCCATACTTATGACCTTAAAGTGTATCTCAAAAGTATCTACCTCGTCCATGAAGATTTTGAATACATGTATATTCTATGAATCTCTCTGCATAGCGTATTTGGGCTCTTCTGTTTAAATAATCGAATCATTAAATAATAATAAAAAATGAAGCAAGTTATTGGTAAACAAAGTATATATATAAAGTTAGATCCGGGTCATAGTATCCATGCTGTCGCCTTCTTCATGGCATTGCTTGGAGGACACCAACGACTCATTTATTTTGTAACAAATCCTTTTGTTTTTTTGTTTGGGGTTGCAATCTTGGTGGGAAAATTGTGGTAAATCATTGTTTCGTCACTGATTCACTTGATAGATAATTAACTAAGTTATTTGTGATATGGACAGCTTATGTTATATAAAAGAAAAACAAAGGGAACTGCTTATATATAAATTTTGAGAGATTATGGGCCTAAAGCCCTGAACTCTAGGCCCATTATTCTGGATTTACGAAGTTGTAAATTTTATTATATGGGCCATTTCACAAATATATGTCCATCTTTCCTCTTTGCTTATACGAGGGTGAACAAACTTCAAAATTTTGACAGTGTCATTAACACACCAATTAAATTTGAGCAAATTCAAGTACTGTCAGTTTGATATAGAAACAAAAGTTGGAATTTGATCTTCCAGTGGTTGATGAATGACAAAAATTAAAAAAGTATATTACATAGTATTGTTTTTTCATCTACATGGTGTACATATTTTATATCAGTTGATGCTCTGCAAATTTTAAATGTTGCTACCCTCTCAAATGGACAAAAACAAAATAGAAAAGGAAATAAAAATAATCACTGGAAGAATTTTTTTTCCTAGAAAACATGGGTGCCACGCCTTTGAAACGAAGTCAACTTGCAGAGGATTTTGCACAAGCATTTATGAATAAAAAAAACTGTATTCATATATGATCTCCGTTGAGATTTGGCTTTTAGGGTTGGAAGAGATGGTATGAGTTTTATTGTTTTAATAGGAATATCTTAAATATTTTTCCTTTAATTTCCATATACTTCAATTAATTATTCTTTACTTATGATCTCTACTATTTTTCTCTCTCAAAATGAATTTCATCAAGAAAAACATTATAAAAATTTACAATCCTCTGAAAGAACTAATTTTCATGTAAATCCTTTGAACTATATTTTGTTCAAACCCACCAATATCTCTACTCACCACTATTTTGATTTTGATTATTTGACCCATCTTCTCCCCTTTCCTAAGGAACTGTCATACCCTTCTTAATCCAAAGAATCATATTTATCCAATGTCAACTCCCCATGCTGCAAACAAACCAAACTATTCAACAAAATTTCTCTATATTTGTATACACATCGGCAAGTTGAAATTGTTTCTTTATCTATCAACGCAACTTACTCTGACTAAGTTATTTAAACCAAGAAATCAGCCTTTGAATAAATTAAATAAATGAATGCAAAGCATTATCCATTTTTTTATTTTTAAATCAATTTATTCTTGATTTTATTGAACTAAGGTCCAAAGATGGCACATCGACAGCGGCATAATGGTTGGATAAGGGCAAGAAATATGTTTCGAAACAAAAGGTTTCTTCGTGTTAGATCTTCTTCTCAAGTTGAACCACTATTGAACGATTACTTGCAATTGACTGATTCTCAGGTAACATCCATCATAATGGTTGCTTTGTTTTGTATGTTCTTCTTATGATACTTTTAAACATTGGTGTTAGCTTTTTCAATCTAGTTTGACAGAGATCATGGAAATGGTTTTGAAGAGATTCATAAGAGAAATTTTGATCTTCAAATAAAGATTGATGAGCTTGTGGTGAAAACAAATGATATCAAATCTAGATACATCAAGGTAATCTGGTTTAGAAACTAACAATCGTTGCCCTTTTTTCTGCCATTATTGTTTTCAATGATTCTGAACTATAGTTTATTGTCCAGATTGAGAAAAATTGCGCAGATGATTTTGAAGCCTTGCACAATAAAAATTCTGATCTTCAGAAAAAGGTAGATGAACTTTCAAGAAAAGTCGATGACCTCCAATCTATTAACGCCGAGGTGAATTCCATTCCTTGATTTTTTTTCTTTTCAAATATAAAATAAGAAGAAAGGAAAGGATCAAGCTAGCTCATCAGCATATTTTGAACTAGTTTGATCAGAATCTTTTTAATTATTGTATCCTTCTTTGATTTATGAGTATGAAGTTCTATTTACATAACAGAATGAGAACAAGAAAAAAATGTTGATGGAAATGATGGAAAGCAAAAATGCTATACTAGGGGTTGACATCAGAAAAATGAAAGAAGATATTGCTGTACTGGAGGTCAAGATGGTGAGGATTTCTCAGTTGAAAACCTTTCTTTATAACTTGGCATTCCAATCTTTTGATTTCAAACTCAATTTTTTTTCTTAAAGATTGACACAGATGCAAAAGATGCTATGCTCAAGTCACTTGTATCTATTGTATGCAAAGATGTGAGTTGTCAATTTATCTATTTCTCCTAATTTCAACTGTTTGAATGTGACATTATAAATTGCATTATATATATATATTGGAAAATAACAACAATACAACACACAAAATAATAACTCGCAGTTTATTATTATTTTTTTAGCACATACCAGCGGACAGGCCATTATATAATTGTACTGGTACCATAAGGTGTCTGAGAGTAAGATCCTTGGCTTATGAAGCCATTAGCCTACTGAAAGTTGTATAGATTTCTCTAGTAATATTTGTAAATACAACGAACTTAGCCTCAAACAAAATTTTTAATAACGGCAGTATACATCATTGCTGCACAATCTGCCAATTGCTTTAACAAACTTCTCATGTTAAAAGCAGATCAAGGACATGAAAGGATTAAGTTCACCTGATGGTGTACTAATTGGAATAATGGTTTTGATCTTCCTTGTTTCTTTTCTTATCGGCATGCACATTTGATCGATTCGATTAAGCTGTACAAATTGCTAAGCTGATTTATGTACCTTTTTTTTATTTGAGCTTTAAAATGTAATTTTGTTCAGCCTGATTTGGACATGTGCAAGTTGATTTTTGCTCTGTTGTGGGGCTATTTGTGAATATAAATATCTCCAGCTCATTTTTTGCAACTTTGCATTTAAAGGTATTATTATTTTTATATATGAGTAAAGTTATGGTTGCACGGAAGTTAGGTTCTTGCGACCATATATCTCGGATTTCCAAATACAAATGGCAGATCGAACTATTGAAAATATTGTTCCTATTAAAATCTACTTAATTAGAAACTAAAATTTTTCATTTTTAAAATATTTTTACTATTTTATCGGATGAATGAAAAATGCATTGATCCAACGATTACAAACCTCTCCAATTTAATGCATTTTTCGCCCAACTGATATAGTAAAATAATTATAAAAATAGAAAATTTTGGTCCATAAGTAGATTTTAATATGAACAATATTTTCAATGATTTAAATTGACAATTTGAATTTTGAAATTTAAAATATGTAGTCGCAAGCATCGAAATTAGATGCTTGCGCAAGCACCATAGTCTCACACTCTTACTCCTATATATATTCACATATTACATGTGACCAATTTTTGCTGCCAGATAATCCCTTTTCAGTTTCCTTTCCGGAAAGTGAAGATGCCAATCCCTCGGTTTCAGAATGCTGACAAAAAACTGGAAAAGTGATTATGTAGATCATAATAACTAAAAAACAAAAGCATCTTTTTTAAATTATTTCTTCTTAACATCACAATCCCTTATTCCCACGAATAAACCTAATTCATGCCAGGTTACTAGAGCTTTTGAGCAGTTGGAAAACTAGTACAGGATATTGTGCACCTTCATTTTAGTTTTTTAGATCCAGTAATCATAGATCCGCATCTGCTGCCATACTTTCGATTGCAATTCTTGTCATTGAATTAATTTGGGTTGTTGTCATTAATTTGAGCGGCAATGATTTGATTCAGAGATCTCATTGTTTTGTGGGATCCGCTTGTCAGCCTTTCAATGGCAAAGTATGACAGCAGAACTGTTTTCCAGTAACATATAAGTCAGCTCAAAAAGACTGTATAAGGATGTCACCCCAAACTAAAAGCTTATGCCAAACTTAAACTGCGGGTAGCTAGCTTGTGTTTGTTTGTGACACCGACAGTTTCCTGTGATTTTTCTTTATGCAGTTGTCACGACTCACGAGCACTCATGCCAGAAATACATTTTTCTTTCTTATTCATTGACACTTATACTGTTATACATGGTCAAAACGACAAACTCTTAATTGTCCATTTAAATTGAAGGCATTTCGCTTTTATGGCTTTATCAATTTTGGTCTACACTGTAACATACCGCACTTTCTGATTTAGGAAGCCGAAGCTTTCTTAGTTTAATAATTGTGAAAATTTTCAGATTGAAGTTAGGCCAAGCATTTTCAAAATTAGCACACACAACTAAAACTCTAATGTCAAGTACCAGACAAACATTGCTTAGCTAAACAAAAAATCTAAATATCTAATAATAATTTGACAATCCCATTTCAGAGCTGATCGCTGGTAAAGCATGCAAATCCACCAAATTAATAACCACCTAAATGGTAAACCAGGCAAACATAATTTAGGATAAATTGAAGGGGTCGGTTGGGTTTGGCTCAAACATGAAGGTATTCTCTTGTTCACCGATAGATAGCGATCTTCTGTGAATATATCTACGGAATTTAAGCCCGTGATAAGCCCATCATATCTATGAAAGAATGTGACACGACTCTATATATGCTAGGTATGAAGAAATGAAATCATAAGAGCCAGAATTTTTGTTCTGAATCGTTATATTGAAGATTAACGGTTCAAATTAATAATATAAAAACGATTCAAATTAATAATATAAAAAATCTTTCTTAATCATATGAATGACAATAGAACGTTCATCTTTAATCTGATAATCTTCTGGCACAGCGGAGAAAAAAAGTCTGCAGAAAATACGGTTCCAAGTATGAAGGCAAGGTCGGAACACAATATTCCTTTTTTTATGAGGAAACAAATTCCTAATTAAAATATCGCTAAAATAATATTGTAAGCGTAGGATAGTAACAGATATGCTGATTATAATGGACATTGACTGCAAATTATCTAATTTTTTAAAATATAATATACACTTTGTACAATTCATATATCAACAACAAACTATTTGTTCCAAACAAGTTGGATAGATTAGAAATAAAGTTCATATTAGATTTCATTAAATTAGCTGAATTTTACATTGATTTGTCAAGTCTATCACAACACTTTTTCAGCTTGATTTATGTAAAACATAGACGGAGTTGTACAATGTCAGTTCATACATCATACCCAAAATAAATAAATGAAATGTTCAACAAAAGCATCCAGCTCGTGTATTATAATGTAGAACTACAATAAGCGAAAGCTCAATATATACCTCGTTAAAGCCTTGTGGTAAATATATAATGCACATACTCAGGTTTCTAATCCTACAGACTAGAAGGTCCATACTCTTCTATTACAAAATTACAACAAGAGCACAAAACCTCTAATACACAATAATAAGTCACTATATTACAACAAGAGACACTTAGATGCGGTGCACGTGAACGCGCACACACGCCACTAGTGATCTAGACAGCATCACTAACAACCTTCTCCTGATGAGCATTATTCTCACCACCTTCCTCCAAACCGCTCTCTCGCTCCAGGTTCACTGAAGCCACTTGTACACCATTAGATGTTCTCTCCTCACTCTCCACTGGCGCCATAGGGACCGTGACAGTACTAGAGCTATCACCCATCTCACCTGCCAGGCTGGCTGGTCCATTCAATTTCAAATTTCCTAGTGGCCGGTTTGCCACCTCTAGGAGACCCACCATGCTCAGCCGTGACTGCGGGTCGGGGTGGAAATTCAAATCTATACCCACCCAGTTAATATCCGATCGCAGGTTTGGTAATTCACTCTCCCGGTGGACATCTAAAACAGGCAATGTTGTAACTCTGGAGGGGTTGCTTCCCTCGGCTTCATCTTTATTTGTAGCCCAGAGAAGCCTTTTGTTGTTATTGGCCTCAGCCGCCTCCTTCTCAGACTGCTTCTGTTTCTTTCGCATCATTAGGGTTTTGAAACGGCGCCTCACAGTCATGCACACATTGCAAGTGCAGGATGGGCTGTGTTTCGGGCCTTTCCCACTTGGGGGCTGGATGCAAACTATGCACGTGCAGCCTGGTCTGTGGCGTGGGTGCTTCGTGGTAGGTGCAACTGATGGCATGGATTGGATCCCATTGGCCGCATCCCC
>CAXKVX010004434.1:0-49777 GCA_964058865.1 Eleocharis quinqueflora
GAAATGGACAATACTTGAGTAGAAACTAATTGCTAATAAATTGATGTTCTCATTGACCATCCTTCAAATGCAAAGACATAATAATTACAGCATATATATAATACACATATAGAAAACTATAACACCAGGATACCAGCTAAATAAATCCCAAACAAATCGTAAATGGCGCTTGCCAGGTCACATACCAGATGGCAGTTTGAGTTCAGAAACCAAACTCTAATGAAACCTGAGGAGTGTGCTCTCCACACTGCGACATTCAACTAATTGACTAATCAAAGTATTCACTTTTCCATTATATTTTGATAATTCTCAGATGAGACATAATATATTATTAATACTATCAATTTGGAAACGGTATCAATATGTTCTCTGTTCTTTAAAATTCCTTTGCCTTAAAATTGGATTCATTTGCTAGCTAGTTGTTGTAAATAAACTACTGATCGTTCAAATTTCAAAATAGATCACAATAATTAACAAAACAATTCTTTTCTGTGTAAAAATGAAGTCTATTTTGAACTTTATTTTCATAAGATTGCTGAATTTTTTCCGTTGGCTTGTCAAGCGTATTACAATCCTCCTCATTTTCGAGCTTGGAATCGGTTATGTAAAACATATGCGGAGTTATATATTCTATATATGTATATATAATATTATATTTTACATCCAGTGTGCGATCAAATATAAAGTCAATCGGATGTTGCAGCCTGAAGAGACTGGAAATGAACAAACTGTTTTAGGTAGAATTAAACTAGAAACCTGGTTTTTGCCCCAGGAATTATAGAAGGTTTCTAGTCAAGATGTTTCTAGTCAATCGGATGTTTCTCATGTCAAGATGTGTAATACATGTCCCCTCAATGATAATCAATTATAGAAGGCTTATGAAGCACCTCCTCTCCATTCTCTACCTTGTAATGCTCCACACGTATGTTCTTGGATATTGACTTAATATATTTATTTCCAGAGTACCCTTTATCAGATCGATATATAAGTGACTTGCTCTCAATAGCTTTTTCATAGCAAACCAGTTAAGCAGCAAAAAAAGTTTACACAGTTTTCTGAGAAAGTTTTATATAACAGAACAAAATGGTTATCAGCGCAAAACAGGAGGCCCTCGTTGTGAACTCCTGGAATGAGATGAAGGATGAAGCGCCGGCTTTTGCTCACAAGTTTTTCTTGAGGTTTCTTAAATTTAAAATTGTTTTTATTCTTGCCACATTTATATTATACATCTCTTTTGTGCTTGTATTTATAATTTCTAATAATTATGTAAATTACAGGTTGTTTGATATTATTCCATCAGCAGCAAAGCGGTTCTCGTTCTTGCGTGATTCCAATTTACCCCTTGAGAAAAACCCTAAGCTGAAGGCTCATGCTATGGGGGTCTTCGTAATGGTACTTATATAGCCACATTACGTTACATTTTTGTATAAAATTTAGAACTGATTGTAGCTGCAGTACTAGTCTTCTTAGAAGTTAATGGTAGTGCCATTTTATTTTAGACATGTGAAGCAGCTACTCAGCTGAGAAGGACAGGGAAGGTCGATGTAGGAGCCAACACATCGGTGAAGCACTTGGCATCGATTCATTTCAAGTCTGGTATTGCTGATGTGCATTTTGAAGTAAGAAATATATATCATCTAAAATAAAGAAACAATTTTAATCATACACTAAGAAATGACAAATTAGCGATTATACTAGAAATTAATTTGTATGTTATCTTCTTTTGTTTCAGGTTCTTAAATTTGCACTTCTGGAAACAATAAAGGAGGCAGTGCCATATTTGTGGTCTGAAGAGTTAAAAGAAGCATGGTCTGAATGTTATGATCAGCTTGTTGTGGCTATCAAGAATGAGATGTAATCCGCTT
Source organism: Eleocharis quinqueflora (assembly GCA_964058865.1). Classification (NCBI taxonomy): domain Eukaryota; kingdom Viridiplantae; phylum Streptophyta; class Magnoliopsida; order Poales; family Cyperaceae; genus Eleocharis; species Eleocharis quinqueflora. The sequence goes on from CAXKVX010004434.1 coordinate 1,866, forward strand.
TCCACAAGCACCATATATGTTGTAGTGACATCGAGTCATTTACTATTATGTTTAAGTACCAGTTTTGGTTCAGTTGATGGTTTTTCTGTTAGAGTTATTGAAGGTATTGTATCCCTATTTTTTGTATTCCTATTGAATAAGAATCGTTGGTTATCCTGTCTATTTAAAACATTCTAAGTCAATTTGTTCTACTTCTATTTCTAAAGAATTTTTGTTCTCTTTCTAGTAAATTTTAGTATAAAAAAATTTTATAGTGTACCAAATTTTAAGTCATTGTCACAAAAAAAAGATGTGCCATCGATTAAAAATTACCTTGCCCAACGTTTATGCAATCGTTGGTGTCTAAGGATTGACGAATAGTATAAAAAATAGTTGGCATATGAGTGTTGTCGAAGAAAATTAGTAATTTAATATATGGGATAATTAAACAGTTATTAGTAAATAATTGTTGTCGTAAACCACTACTACAATTTTGACTTCTAACAGCAGACCAAACAAGCCTTTAACAGCGGACATGACCCCGCTATTAAAGCGAGGGCTGCTAAAAGCCTAAAAGCTCCGCTGTTAGAAGTTTGACCTTTAAAAGCGGACATGTTAGCTTGGGCCACTTTTAAAAAATGCTTTTACACCGGACGCTGTTGGCTTTGGTCCGCTTTTAAAAACTTCTTTTACACCGGACCCTTCTGCCTCGATCCGCTATTAAAGGTTGTCAATCTGCTTTTAAAGGGGTGCTGCCAAAGTTCACTAGATTGGGTTTTTACACCGGACCCAACGTCACGGTCCGGTTTTAAAGGTGTTTAATTTTTTTTGTTTTTTTGTTTTTGGTGGCTAGTCCAATTTATTAGCCTATATAATACAGCACGCTCCAGCAGCACATACAAACACACATATACACAATAATACAACATATACAAACATACAAATGCACACATCGCAATAATACAACATGACATCCAATCAATAATCAAAGTGTATACAATATCACAAAAAATAACATACAAATGCATATCATAAATCTCCAAAATCACAAATGTACACAACATCACAAATAATAATTGACAAAATTACAAATCAATATTTTTACCTCGACAATATCGCTCGACGAATACGAAGAAGGATACAGATGAAGTTCCTGAAAAACGTAGGGTGAATATTATTGGATTTCAATAACACAAAAATAATGTGTAGATGTATAACTCAATCTAAAATATAGTTAATTTCACCTTAAGCTTTAGCGATCTCAAACTAGATGCATCATGATACAACGTAGCTATCTGATACATCTATTGCATCACGTAATATCCGCACTCCCAGCTATTGGGTTGCGGAGGGCTCTACAAAAATTACAAAGTAACATACCATTTTGAGAAAAGACTCAAATCCTACTAACTTAATCTAATTGCAAGTACAATTCAAAATAAGTATAGAACACGTACCATGAGTTGTTTGACCTCGAATTTGCTCGTTTTGCTTGATTGCATCCGTTGATAGTATTGTCGAAGCGCCCTGTACAAAATTAGTATAAGTCAAAAATCAATACAACTAAATATATATATATATATATATATATTAGAAGTTCTTGAGATTGAGATAACTTACGCATTTAAAACGGAAACGATGTCTAGCTTGTTCTCCGATTTGTTTTGCGAATCAACAACATAGACTCGGAGGAGATTTGCAAAACAAGCAAATACCAATGAGGACTACAATTCATAACATCTAATTTAGCAAGTGCATTTCATAATAAGTTATTATATTATCAAAAAGGATAATTATTCTAACCCTTGAATGTACGACAAAAAGATAATGGACGACGAGTCTTGGAGAGCCGAGAAGAATGACGTAACGTAATTCACCGTAGAGGCAAAATCGGTTAGCACGTTAGTCACCGAGCAACATGCAGGATCAAGAAAGGCAAACCTCGACAAGATCCCAAAGTTCTCAAGATGCTCCCCTAGAGCCATGCATGTATGTTAATAGATTGCAATTATATATAAATTTCAATAATGGATAGTTTGAATTAATAATAAGTTTGAATATCCTTACTTGCACCACGTCTGAAGAAGTGTGGCGCCTAGCCAAGAACCCGGGTTGAGGAGGTCCATGACCTCACTCTTTGGCAGGTAGTGCGGGTTCTCTAAGCCGAACAAACTTAGATTGCCGAATTCGAATACGGTTTGGTCATCTTGTTGGTTCATCACCTATTAAATTAGATTTTATGAAATTGCAATTCAAGTCAGGTTATAACACAATTGAATTCGTTTTTCTTCTTTAAATAGTACAAGAAGGTGCTCACCGTATTGTACAATTTCATGCTCGAGTTGTCAAGGAGTGCTAGATATTCATCAGAAAGGAGCGGTTCCCTCCGAGGACGGGACAGGCTTATCATCGGCGCCTTTCCTTTTGTCTTCGGATCGGGAGTAATCTGCGCATAAATCAACTAATTAGTGTAAAATTCGGCCTAATTACATAAAAAATCGAGAATTGTTGAATACCTGCTCGGGAGTATACAACTGGACTAACATTGCCAACCAAGTAAGAAAATAACCGCTATGTTCACGCGCGGTACTTAATCTGTCTAGTGGAACCGGAATAGGCGTGTCTTCTTGGCCTTCAACCACTTTATCGATCCCCACATTAACCAGGCCGGGAGGGATATGTACTCCGTGAATGATGTTATGTGGCCTTACCGTTCCATACACCACTAACATAACGTTTCCATCGTCACGTGCAACGAATAACTTGCACGGTGAAGGCTCCTTAAGAATAAACAAGAAAAGATGATATAAACAAAATGAACAAAAATAATAGCACAATTAAGTATGCAAATATAAAGAGAAAGAAACATAACCTGTAAATCATCGAAACTCATCATAGGATGAGTACTCTGGGTCATGTACGGACAAAACTGTGGTAAACTCATAGTTTGTTGTAGCACCGCACTAATTGGATCCGCTTGAACCATCAACTCTTGCATTTGATGCAATTGTTGCTGCAATCTTTTGTACTCCTCCCGGCTGACCCATTTCTCTTTGTTCCTGTAGGTATTCTTTCTTCTCGGCCCCTTTCCAAAGACATCTGTCAGCCCGACCTGTCTTGGATAGCCACGCACTCTCCCTTCGTGCTCCTTCGTCCTGATAGTAGCAGTAAGAATGTCATGGTGTCGTTCCTCTTGGAATGCTCCCTCAGTGACTTCAACTGCTTTTGTCACCTGACATAAAAAGATCCTAAATTTAGAATAAACCCCAACACGGTAAATCAATAATTAAAGAATTCAATTAATGTTAAGCGACAATATTAAGCGACAATGTTAAGTCTCTTCTAGCATGAGCTCGAAGGAATGACAAACTCCTATCACCGACGGTGGGGCTCACCATTTCGGAATCCGGTCCTAACCAATTAAATAAATATAATTATTAATCAATTATAGATTAAATCTTTAAAAGCCTTATTACAAGTCATAACAAGCTTAATAATTATGAATTATTGAAAATAAATAGAAATCTACCTTCATCAAGCTTGATAACATCAGTCGATTTCTGGTTCTTCCTCGCTCTCTTAATGCCACCCGATCCAGTCGTGTGATGATGCGCCATTTTTTTCTGCATTAATTTTATTACGCTGCTTTAGCGACTACAAAAAGAGATTAGTATAGTTGTTAATATAGGAAATAGCAATTACAATATTAAAATACAGTTGAGGAGGAAAAAAGTCATACATTGAACTCCTCGCTCTGCGTGTACTCGACAAATATCCTCCAATCCGCTTCTTTGATCGGTTCTTTCTTTTCCCACGGCATGTGCAGATTGTCACGGTAAATGTACTGCGACCTTAGTCTTACCTTCCAACCCTTCCACAGATCGCACATTTTTGCAAGTGTCTTTTCCTTCTGGGAGTCATCTTTGATGTTCCATTCTTCCTGCAAAATAGAACAAAAATGTAATTGATATATACATATATATATATATATATATATATATATATATATATGGCACTGCAAAATACAACATAAATAGGAGTGATATAGTGTTTATAATTTAACCTTAATTTGTTCCCAAAGATCTTTTTTTAAATCGTCATCAACGTGCTCCCAACGCTTTATGCTACATGGCACGTGATGTCTGACTTTAACACCCAACCATGTGGACCAATCATTGGCATACTCACCAATTGCTACGCCATTGTCATCAAACTCGATGTGTTTATCATGGTCGTTGCGTAATTTTTTAGCCGTAGACTTCGATCTAACCTTTCGACCGAAAGAACCTTCAGACGACATGACTGCCAATACAAACACATATAACATATCTCAAATTACTTTTACATTACATATCTCAAATTAATTCTACATTACATATCTCAAATTAATTCTACATTATATATCTCAAATTGATCAAATATATCCTTCATTTTTTTCTCAAATTAATCAAATACAAACACCCGTAGAGTCATGCTTAATGCTACATTACATATCTCAAATTAATCAAATATACCTTCATTTTTTATCAATATCTCAAATTAATCAAATATACCCTTCATTTTTTTTCTCATTTTTTTCTCAATATAATCAAATACAAACACATGTAGAGTCATTAAACTAATTCAAGTAGTGTCATTGAACTACATTACATATACAAACACATGCTTAATGCTACATTATGGTAAATAACTCATCAAATACGCGTGAATGTACCGTTAAGGTAGCGAGCAGTGGGGCAGCGGCAGCGGCAGCGAAGCACGGCAACGACACAAGGGGCAGCGGCAGCAGAGCACGATAGCGGCACAAGGGGCAGAGGCACCAAAGCACAGGGAGCAGTGGAGCAGCGGAGCACCGCACAACAAAGGCAGCGAGCAGCGAAATGCGAGCAGCGGGGCACAGAGACAGTGGCGGAGCACGAACAGGTGGAGCATGGACAGGCGAAGCATGGACAATGGCGGATAGTGGCGGAGCACAGAGTCGGCAGGGGGCAACATAGGGGAGATAGGGCAGCAGAGAGGAGAGGACAGCAGAGAGGAGGAAGAGGCAGCATTTTTTTGTTTTTTGGGGGCGCGACGCGAATGTGTGCAAAGTGCCAAACCCTATTTGGCACTCAGGACCTTTAAAACCAGACTAATAGAGGAGCTCAAAGTTACTAAAACAATTAGTCATAAATTACAACAATTAATAAAAATTACAAAAATAATACAAATTACATAAATTAACTAATATTACAACAATTAAAAATTACATACAACAATTAGAAGGAGTAGAGCTTCATCAAACTATGTTTTTTTGGATTTACGATGTTTGATCCACACACCTTCATTGTGATCTGAATGTAAAATAAAAAAAAATCAAATTAGCAATGCAAAATAATGTAAGAGATTTAGTAATTATAAATTAAAATGTACCTGAACGCAAATAATGTGGTGCGTCGCTTTGGTCCACTGGATCAGCATCAATACCATTTGAAAATGGCGGTACTTCGTCGAATTGATCGTTTTGTTGTTCATCGGTGACATTCACTACATCGATAATCCGTCTTTTACCCGAAAGAACCACATGTCTCTTTTTATTGGCCGGATCAACAACATAAAACACTTGTTTTACTTGTTTATTTGCGAGTATGAAAGGGTCATTCCGATGAACAACTCGTTTCATTTCGACTGTTGTGAATTCAGATTCCTTTTCCACATTCACACCACTTTAATTAAACCATTCACATAAAAATAAGGGAATCTTGAATCTTATGTAATCAAGTTCCCAGATCTCATCAATTCGGCCATAATATGATATTGCCTTATCGCCATCAGCTGGTAAAGCTTTTATTGTTACACCGCTATTCTGCACCGTGCTCTTTTTATCTTGTTTTTTAGTGTACCACGTAAATCCATTCATGTCAAAAGCTTGATGTGTGAGCACATTCAACGAGGTACTCGTGCTAGAAATACCAATGTTTCATTACTCGACCCCTCAGATCTTATTTTATCCTTCAACCATTTGGTAAACTTTTTGTTATGTTCATTGATGATCCAATCAGCACGACCCGATCGATTTTACACCCTCAACTCGTCAAGGTGCTCTTGAACATAAGGAGCCACATCTTCAAGTTCCATAAGGACTTTCAAATGTGTTTTTTTTCTAACATGCGCTCATCCACCTTTTCGATTATTGATCCCTTTATGCCAAATCCTTCCATTCTACCATCGTGCCGAGACTTCGGAAGTCCAATAGGATCGACTTCATCCATGTGATCGGTGTAGAACTCAATAACCTCTTCAGCAATGTATCCTTCAACTATGCTCCCTTCTGGCCGGGAACGACTCCGACACAATCCTTTTATTGGTCATATTTTGGAATATTCATTACTGGCAACATTTGGAGGTTAGGCATTGTTTGGATGGTATGCACATCATTAAGAACGTCGCTGAGAGTATCCTTGGTTTGTTGTTGAATATTCCTGGCAAAACTAAAGATGACATCAAAGCGAGAAAGGACATGTTTGAATTGGGATTTCGGCCGGAGTTAGCACCGGTGGAGGGAGAAAAACGCACATATCTCCCTGCAGCAAGCTGGACTTTAACAACTAATGAGAAAAAAGTTTGTTTGGATGCTTAAATGGCCTTAGGGTCCCATCGGGTTATTCCTCAAATATCTCAGCAAATGTGTCGATGAAGGAAATGAAATTGATCGGAATGAAGTCACATGACTATCACGTCTTGTTGACACATTTGCTTCCCGTTGCAATTCGAGGAATATTGAAACCCCCTGTCAGAAGAACCATCACCAAATTGTGTTTTTTCTTCAACTCAATTTGCTCCAAGGTAATCAATGTTTTAAAATTGCAAAAACTACAGACCGACGTAGTGCAGACCCTCTGCGAGCTAGAGATGTATTTTCCTCCATCGCGTTTTGATATAATGGTTCATTTGACCATTCATTTGGTGATGGTGATAAGGATGTGTGTACCAATGCATTTACATTACATGTATCCTTTTGAAAGAGACAGGAGGTTTGAGAGAGTTCTAAACCTAGAACTAACGGATGCGATTCATTTTTTTCTTTCATCTAACGATTCTTATTCATTACATTGATCAAATTGTTTTTTATTTTATTTTTATTTTAAGGTGAAGCCCACAATGATGTTTTGAACAAAAGTTGCTGAAAATTTTGTCGAAAGTGTTGGAGGGAACTCAAAATCAGTACTTTGAATGATTTCTAGAGGTAAATAAATTGGAATTATTTTGTTATTTGATAAAGATTTACCAACACAAATATTTTTATATATCATAATATTATAGTATTTTTAAAATTAATTTCAAACTTTTCAAATAAAAACTTATATTTAACAGAATATTTTCATAATTAATTATTGGATACCGACGGAGCACCAGCAAAAATTAGGGCAGAGAGGCCTTTTAGGAGATTTTGTAATTTTATTTTCAGTTCTAGGAATTTTGTACTCAGTAAATTAGGACGTACCACATTTTGATGATTTCTGCTATAACATGGAATGTACGGGGGGCTAGGTCACATACAGAAATGCAATGTAGTTCGGAACTTATTAAGAGATCAAAGCTGCGCAATTATTTGTCTTCAAGAGACAAAATGGGATGATACAGATTATTTTAAATGTCGCCAGGTCTGTCCACCAAACTTTCAAAACTTCCATTACAAAAATTCCACTAATACCAGGGGTGGAATTTTGACAGCCTGGAGCAACGTGCTTTCAATGTTACATACATACGAACACAGATTCTCGTGCACAGTAATTCTTCAACGAGGAACACTACAATTCATGGTAACCAACGTCTATGGGCCAACGGAAGACGCATTAAAACTACAACTAATTCAGGAACTACGACAAATAAGGCTCATAAATGACCTCCCTTGGATAGTTTTAGGAGATTTCAATATACTTCGTACACCAATGGACACTACAGGTTCGAATTTTAACATGGGAATTGCACTAGAATTCAACCATTGTCTCGATGATCTGATACTAGAGGAAATCTCACTTCGAAACAGGAAATACACATACTCGAGTAAAAGACCTTCACCAACTTTATCAAAGCTAGATCGAGTATTCATATCAGGCCTTTGGAATAATATAGGGGCATCACCTATACAAACCACACTCAAGGATATACCGACACCCATCTCTGATCATACCCCACTGAGATTTGATATCAAGGAATTAAACATGAGGAGAAATAGGGAATTCAAATTTGAAAGATTCTGGCTGCTATACAACGAGACAAAGGACATAGTGCAAACAGCATGGAATATTTCTAATCCCTCACATAACATCAAGATTGTAGTGGGTTTGTACTTGAGATCTGATTTATATAGAGTTAAGACAGGTATTAAAATGCCAGTTGTTTTGAATTAACAATACATAGATTAAACTCACCTCACTACTTACAGGACATAGCAATAAATATAACAAGGGAGCTGATACGCAGATACCACATTTGATACCGACTATCGATACCGATGTTATTATGCACATTTAGTTGAATTATTATGCACATTATTTGAGTTATTATGCATGTTATTTTTTGTACTGAAATAGTTATGCATGCATTTGAGTTATTATGCACATTATTTTGTTAACATGCATAATAATTTTTCAGTACAAAAATAACATGAAATAACATGCATAATAATTTAAATAATGTGCATAGTAACTCAACTAATTGTGCATAATAACATTGATATCGATAGTCGGTATCAAATGTGATATCTACGGAACATTATGCATATAACAAACATTGTTATGGTGAACAATTTCAGTTACTGTAAATTCTATATTCCGCCAATTGCCAGGCCACTAGGTCTTACAATTGAAAAGTAGATGATCTCTGGGTCATTCTGTTTTGTTTATCCGAATCTGACCAAGTACGTATATGTATCTTGGGACACTTTTTAAGGAAGTATCCAATATTTGGTAGAAAAAAATAGACAATTTTCAAGAAGCCACGCATCAACAGAAAAGTGAATCCAAAATAAAAAATATATAAGAACTTAATGTCACTAAATTCTGTAAACAAATAGGAGAACAAACAGTTGCTATTAACTTGTTAACTATTCAAATATCAAAACTCAAAAGGTAAAATTAAGAAATGAAATGAAATTGCAAAGACATTGACATAAACTCCACTGGTACCACAACATAGAACTAGAATACAACATAATGTGAAGGTATTGTGAATGTATCGTGCCGGAAACGTGTCGATACTTTGGAAGACTCGAAAGAGCATTACATCTCATTCTTGATAGCTAACACAAGATGATCATAAGATACAGACCAGGCTTCCTTCAACTCTTCGGACCACATGTATGGTACCGCCTCCTTTATCGTCTCGAGCAATGCAAACTTTAAAACCTGGATATCAAAAAGTACCAATCCAAATAATGACTTAAACCTTCTATATTAATTTCTTTAGTACTAAATTCAAACACGTTGTCACTTGTGAGTTGTATTTTTGAAACATGAAACACAAATAGAAACAAAAAGTATTGATCTGTTACCTCAAAGTGTACATCAGCAATTCCAGCCTTGAAATGAACTGAGGCCAAGTGTTGCACTGATGTGTTGGCTCCAACATCGACCTTTCCTGTCTTTCTCAACTGGGTAGCTGCTTCACATGTCTACAATCAAATTGTACTAATAGTTATTTTATATATACAGATTGATTACTGGAGCTGCTATAAATAATCAATTACCCAAATAGTATCAACATAGTAAGATGGTTATCTATATACCATTACGAAGACACCCATAGCATGAGCCTTTAGCTTAGGGTTTTTCTCGAGAGGCATATTTGAATCTCGTAGGAAGGAAAACCGCTTTGCTGCTGATGGAATAATTTCAAATAGCCTGTGATTAACAGAAACAGTGGCAATTAGAAATGCAAGCACGGAAGAAATATACGGTACTATGATTATTAAAATACATGTAAAGAAATTTTCTTTTAAGGTACCTCAAGAAAAATTTGAGAGCAAACGTTGGAGCATCATCCTTCATTTCATTCCATGAGTTCACGACAAGGGCCTCCTGTCTTGTGGTGATAACCATGTTGCTCTTTAGCTAATTTTCTCAGGTAACCTTGTAAGTTGTTAATGTGTCTATACACAATTGCCTATGTTTGCTACCAAATCAAATCACATATATATAGTGGTCTAGGGAAGGGTATGGATTGGAATTATGAAAAAACTAGTCAAAATCATTGCTATGTCGTGAGGAGCAGTATAAGGCCAAACTGGAGGGAACGTGCATGCTTCATAAGCCTACAAAAGTTGGTTATTATGGAGGGGGAATTTATTACAGAAACTAATTCTAGGGGCGATACCAGATTCATATATTGATTGTACATAATGCATCTTTTATATACTTATTCCCAAACAAATCGTAGATGCTTGCAGGTCACATACCAGATGGCAGTTTGAGTTCAGAAACCAAACTCTAATGAAACCTCAGGAGTGTGCTCTCCACACTGCGACCTTCAACTAATGACTACTCAAAGTATTCACTTTTCCATTATATTTAGATAATTCTCAGATGAGACATAATATATTATTAATACTATCAATTTGGAAACGGTATCGATATGTTCTCTGTTCTTTAAAATTTCTTTGCCTTAAAATTGGATTCATTTGCTAGCTAGTTGTTGAAACTAAAACTACTGATCGTTCAAATTTCAAAATAGATCACAATAATTAACAAAACAGTTCTTTTGTGTAGAAATGAAGTCTATATTGAACTTTATTTTCATAAAATTGCTGAATTTTTACGTTGGCTCGTCAAGCGTATCACAATCCTCCTCATCTTCGAGCTTGGAACCGGTTATGTAAAACATATGGGAAGTTATATATTCTATATATGTATATATAATATTATATTTTACATCCAGTGTGCGATCAAATAATAAAGTCAATCGGATGTTGCAGCATGAAGAGACTGGAAATGAACAAACCGTTTTAGGTAGAATAAAACTAGAAACCTGGTTTTGCCCCAGGAATTGACTAAATTTATTATAGAAGGCTTATGAAGCACCTCCTCTCCATTCTGTACCTTGTAATGCACCACACGTATGTTCTTGGATATTGACTAAATTTATTTATTCCCAGAGTACCCTTTATCAGATCGATATATAAGTGACTTGCTCTCAATAGCTTTTTCATAGCAAACCTGTTAAGCAGCAAAAAAAGTTTACACAGTTTTCTGAGAAAGTTTTATATAACAGAACAAAATGGTTATCAGCGCAAAACAGGAGGCCCTCGTTGTGAACTCCTGGAATGAGATGAAGGATGATGCGCCGGCTTTTGCTCACAAGTTTTTCTTGAGGTTTCTTAAATTTAATATTGTTTTTATTCTTGCCACATTTATATTATACATCTCTTTTGTGCTTGTATTTATAATTTCTAATATTTATGTTAATAACAGGTTGTTTGATATTATTCCATCAGCAGCAAAGCGGTTCTCGTTCTTGCGTGATTCCAATTTACCCCTTGAGAAAAACCCTAAGCTGAAGGCTCATGCTATGGGGGTCTTTGTAATGGTATTTATATAGCAACCTTACGTTACATTTCTGTATAAATTTAGAACTGATTGTAGCTCCAGTACTAGTCTTCTGAGAAATTAATAGTAGTGCCATTTTATTTTAGACATGTGAAGCAGCTACTCAGTTGAGAAGGACAGGGAAGGTCGATGTAGGAGCCAACACATCGGTGAAGCACTTGGCATCGGTTCATTTCAAGTCTGGTATTGCTGATGTGCATTTTGAAGTAAGAAATATTTATCATCTAAAATAAAGAAACTATTTTAATCGTACAGTACTAAGAAATGACAAATTAGAGATTATACTAGAGATTAATTTGTATGTTATCTTCTTTTCTTTCAGGTTCTTAAATTTGCACTTCTGGAAACAATAAAGGAGGCAGTGCCATATTTGTGGTCTGAAGAGTTAAAAGAAGCATGGTCTGAATGTTATGATCAGCTTGTTGTGGCTATCAAGAATGAGATGTAATCCGCTTTCCACAAGCATCATATATGTTGTTGTGACATCGAGTCATTTACTGTTATGTTTTAAGTACCAGTTTTGGTTCAGTTGATGATTTTTCTGTTTGAGTTATTGAAGGTATTGTATCCCTATTTTTGTATTCCTATTGAATAAGAATCGTTGGTTATCCTGTCTATTTAATACATTCTAAGTCAATTTGTTCTACTTCTTTTTCTAAAGAATTTTTGTTCTCTTTCTAGTAAATTTTAGTAGGTATTTGTTGTTCCTTATGGATAAATTTTTTATAGTGCACCAAATTTCAAGTCATTGTCACACAAAAAAAATGTTGCAACGATTAAAAATTATCTTGTCCAATGTTTATGCAATTGTTGGTGTCTAAGGAGTTGACGAATAGTATAAAAAACAATTGTCATATGAGTGTTGTCGAAGAAAAATAGTAATTTAATATATGGAATAATGCACCGGTTATTCGTAAATAATCGTTGTCGTAAACTATCTAGAACAACAATTATTTATTAAATAACCGTTGACTTATGTCTCTATTTTTTTTTAAAAAAAACTTTTATAAATGATGGCTAGCTCCAGTTTGCAAGCCAATATTTTACCTTGTCAGACATATTTCAAATTAGAGACAATAGATAGCACAATAAACATATATTACATATAACATGTCTTATTACAATTTATCACAATAAATAAAAAAAGAAAAAAATGGAAATCAAGCACCTAACTAAAAAGACTAAAAGACTCATAACTAGCACAAAATAGATAGTTGCAATTGATATCTTGGCAGATCTCCTTAAAGGAACTCAAAAGTAGCTGAACTATATTACTACCATCGGCCTTGATATTTGAACTTCTGAATTCTTTTAGATAGCATATTTCTCATAGTTTCAAACAAGAACATAACTCAAAAAATGCATTTCCTATCTTAGAAACAAAAATTTACATAATACAAATACGCGATCTGTTGTAGGTTTTTTGTCAGGAAATTGAACCCCTCTATCAGTCGGACTTGATGATTTGAATCCTTTTAGTGGAATGATCATGGATGCATCAGGTATCTTTGTATCAAAGGATTAATTTCATTTAAAAATTATAGGACAAAATATCACGGAATTTTGTATTTCTTTTGTTTCCGACAAACAAAACAATAACAAAATTATTTCTGTAAACAAAACGATTAAGGAAATAAAATTTTGTTTCTTAAATTAAACAAAACAAAAACAAAACTGAATTATTTTGTAGTTGTTCTCCATGTAAGACATCCCTAGTGATGTTCTCTACATTTTTTGGGGTTTTTCTGTGACCGATTAAGTGTGGCCCCTTGTGCTGCAGTGATTTATTAATAACTTCATTTATTCATTCAGATAGGTTAGAGTTACTTAAATAATTATCAACTTTCGTAATGACATGTACACATTTCTTAAATCAATAAATTATTTTATTAATTTTTTCTATTTTTTCTACAAAACAAGACTTCTATAAAAAAATCTGAGTTGCCGATTCGATTTTTTAATCTAGTAGATTCATCCGATTCTGACTCGACAGTAAAAATTCAATTCCCATTCAGATTTCGAATTTCAAAATCATGTTCTAGTCACAACTCTGTAGTTGAACAGCATTGACCAAACCTTTTATTGTATAGGATGATGTTGCAATGTAGGCTTAACATAGTACTAAAACAGAAGGCCACATAAAGATGACCAATTAAGGAAAAACTAATTTAATTGAGCAATATACAGTAATCAAAATTTATTAAAAATTCCTTTTTAAAAAATAGTACCCAAATAATTCAAAATTTAACATCACACCTTACAAACTGACATAGAAATAATACCACATGTCCACAGTAACAACATAAAATAAGATCAACATGAATACATGAGAAAATAATAATAAACCACCATCTGATGCACACATACAGAAAATGCTGGTGTGCTGACCTCAAAAAGAGCTTTACATCTCAGCCTTAACTGAGGCGACAAGGTGATCATAAGATTCAGACCAGGCTTCCTTCAACTCTTCAGACCACATATATGGCACTCCCTCTTTTATCGTCTCCAGCAGCGCAAACTTCATAATCTAAGATCAAGTACTGATGTTAAAAAAATTTCAAAATATAGCATTATCTGCACTTGTGCATTTCTTCTTGCTGATGTACATTTATTATTTATTCTGAAAAAATAATATTAATTAGCATACCTCAAAGTGTACATCTTTAATACCAGCCTTGAAGTGAACTGCAAGTAATTTTAGAAGAGAGAGAGAGAGTATAATACATTGATCTAATGGTTCAAACCATGAGTGCACAATCAAATGTTACACTCATGAGTGTACCTACTCTCAACCCGCACCTAAATGAAGCACACTTGTATTGGCTCCCAAATTAACCCTTCCAGTCCTCCTAAGTTGAGTGGCTGCTTCACATGTCTGCATTTAGAATAAATCATACATAATTTTAGATTATTAATTTAAAATTGAAGCATAGTTAATTCAACATAAAACCTGATGCAACAAATTTGAAATTGTAAAATGATGAAAACATGAGAAACCGCTGCTACTTTTTTTCTTTTAATGAGAATCTTAAGTGGCTCAGCCCACTTTCAAAAAAAAAAGAATTAAACTAGAAACCTGGTTTTGCCTCAGGAATTGGTCTTAGTAGAGATGTGTAATACATGTTCCCTCAATGATAATCAATTATGGAAGGCTTATGGAGCACCTCCTCTCCATTTTGCACCTTGTAAGTTGTATGCTCCACACGTATGTTCTTGGACATTGACTAAATTTATTTATTCCAAGAGTACCCTTTATCAGATCGATATATAAGTGACTTGCTCTCAATAGCTTTTTCATAGCAAACCAGTTAAGCAGCGAAAAAAGTTTACACAGTTTTCTGAGAAAGTTTTATATAACAGAACAAAATGGTTATCAGCGCAAAACAGGAGGCCCTTGTTGTGAACTCCTGGAATGAGATGAAGGATGATGCGCCGGCTTTCGCTCACAAGTTTTTCTTGAGGTTTCTTAAATTTAAATTTGTTTTTATTCTTGCCACATGTTATACTATACATCTCTTTTGTGCTTGTATTTATAATTTCTAATAATTATGTTAATTACAGGTTGTTTGATATTATTCCATCAGCAGCAAAGCGGTTCTCGTTCTTGCGTGATTCAAATTTACCCCTTGAGAAAAACCCTAAGCTGAAGGCTCATGCTATGGGGGTCTTCGTAATGGTACTTACATAGCCACCTTACGTTACATTTCTGTATAAATTTAGAACTGATTGTAGCTCCAGTACTAGTCTTCTTAGAAGTTAATGGTAGTGCCATTTTATTTTAGACATGTGAAGCAGCTACTCAGCTGAGAAGGACAGGGAAGGTCGATGTAGGAGCCAACACATCGGTGAAGCACTTGGCATCGGTTCATTTCAAGTCTGGTATTGTTGATGTGCATTTTGAAGTAAGAAATATTTATCATCTAAAATAAAGAAACTATTTTAATCGTACAGTACTAAGAAATGACAAATTAGAGATTATACTAGAGATTAATTTGTATGTTATCTTCTTTTCTTTCAGGTTCTTAAATTTGCACTTCTGGAAACAATAAAGGAGGCAGTGCCATATTTGTGGTCTGAAGAGTTAAAAGAAGCATGGTCTGAATGTTATGATCAGCTTGTTGTGGCTATCAAGAATGAGATGTAATCCGCTTTCCACAAGCATCATATATGTTGTTGTGACATCGAGTCATTTACTGTTATGTTTTAAGTACCAGTTTTGGTTCAGTTGATGATTTTTCTGTTTGAGTTATTGAAGGTATTGTATCCCTATTTTTGTATTCCTATTGAATAAGAATCGTTGGTTATCCTGTCTATTTAATACATTCTAAGTCAATTTGTTCTACTTCTTTTTCTAAAGAATTTTTGTTCTCTTTCTAGTAAATTTTAGTAGGTATTTGTTGTTCCTTATGGATAATTTTTTTATAGTGCACCAAATTTCAAGTCATTGTCACACAAAAAAAATGTTGCAACGATTAAAAATTATCTTGTCCAATGTTTATGCAATTGTTGGTGTCTAAGGAGTTGACGAATAGTATAAAAAACAATTGTCATATGAGTGTTGTCGAAGAAAAATAGTAATTTAATATATGGAATAATGCACCGGTTATTCGTAAATAATCGTTGTCGTAAACTATCTAGAACAACAATTATTTATTAAATAACCGTTGACTTATGTCTCTATTTTTTTTTAAAAAAAACTTTTATAAATGATGGCTAGCTCCAGTTTGCAAGCCAATATTTTACCTTGTCAGACATATTTCAAATTAGAGACAATAGATAGCACAATAAACATATATTACATATAACATGTCTTATTACAATTTATCACAATAAATAAAAAAAGAAAAAAATGGAAATCAAGCACCTAACTAAAAAGACTAAAAGACTCATAACTAGCACAAAATAGATAGTTGCAATTGATATCTTGGCAGATCTCCTTAAAGGAACTCAAAAGTAGCTGAACTATATTACTACCATCGGCCTTGATATTTGAACTTCTGAATTCTTTTAGATAGCATATTTCTCATAGTTTCAAACAAGAACATAACTCAAAAAATGCATTTCCTATCTTAGAAACAAAAATTTACATAATACAAATACGCGATCTGTTGTAGGTTTTTTGTCAGGAAATTGAACCCCTCTATCAGTCGGACTTGATGATTTGAATCCTTTTAGTGGAATGATCATGGATGCATCAGGTATCTTTGTATCAAAGGATTAATTTCATTTAAAAATTATAGGACAAAATATCACGGAATTTTGTATTTCTTTTGTTTCCGACAAACAAAACAATAACAAAATTATTTCTGTAAACAAAACGATTAAGGAAATAAAATTTTGTTTCTTAAATTAAACAAAACAAAAACAAAACTGAATTATTTTGTAGTTGTTCTCCATGTAAGACATCCCTAGTGATGTTCTCTACATTTTTTGGGGTTTTTCTGTGACCGATTAAGTGTGGCCCCTTGTGCTGCAGTGATTTATTAATAACTTCATTTATTCATTCAGATAGGTTAGAGTTACTTAAATAATTATCAACTTTCGTAATGACATGTACACATTTCTTAAATCAATAAATTATTTTATTAATTTTTTCTATTTTTTCTACAAAACAAGACTTCTATAAAAAAATCTGAGTTGCCGATTCGATTTTTTAATCTAGTAGATTCATCCGATTCTGACTCGACAGTAAAAATTCAATTCCCATTCAGATTTCGAATTTCAAAATCATGTTCTAGTCACAACTCTGTAGTTGAACAGCATTGACCAAACCTTTTATTGTATAGGATGATGTTGCAATGTAGGCTTAACATAGTACTAAAACAGAAGGCCACATAAAGATGACCAATTAAGGAAAAACTAATTTAATTGAGCAATATACAGTAATCAAAATTTATTAAAAATTCCTTTTTAAAAAATAGTACCCAAATAATTCAAAATTTAACATCACACCTTACAAACTGACATAGAAATAATACCACATGTCCACAGTAACAACATAAAATAAGATCAACATGAATACATGAGAAAATAATAATAAACCACCATCTGATGCACACATACAGAAAATGCTGGTGTGCTGACCTCAAAAAGAGCTTTACATCTCAGCCTTAACTGAGGCGACAAGGTGATCATAAGATTCAGACCAGGCTTCCTTCAACTCTTCAGACCACATATATGGCACTCCCTCTTTTATCGTCTCCAGCAGCGCAAACTTCATAATCTAAGATCAAGTACTGATGTTAAAAAAATTTCAAAATATAGCATTATCTGCACTTGTGCATTTCTTCTTGCTGATGTACATTTATTATTTATTCTGAAAAAATAATATTAATTAGCATACCTCAAAGTGTACATCTTTAATACCAGCCTTGAAGTGAACTGCAAGTAATTTTAGAAGAGAGAGAGAGAGTATAATACATTGATCTAATGGTTCAAACCATGAGTGCACAATCAAATGTTACACTCATGAGTGTACCTACTCTCAACCCGCACCTAAATGAAGCACACTTGTATTGGCTCCCAAATTAACCCTTCCAGTCCTCCTAAGTTGAGTGGCTGCTTCACATGTCTGCATTTAGAATAAATCATACATAATTTTAGATTATTAATTTAAAATTGAAGCATAGTTAATTCAACATAAAACCTGATGCAACAAATTTGAAATTGTAAAATGATGAAAACATGAGAAACCGCTGCTACTTTTTTTCTTTTAATGAGAATCTTAAGTGGCTCAGCCCACTTTCAAAAAAAAAAGAATTAAACTAGAAACCTGGTTTTGCCTCAGGAATTGGTCTTAGTAGAGATGTGTAATACATGTTCCCTCAATGATAATCAATTATGGAAGGCTTATGGAGCACCTCCTCTCCATTTTGCACCTTGTAAGTTGTATGCTCCACACGTATGTTCTTGGACATTGACTAAATTTATTTATTCCAAGAGTACCCTTTATCAGATCGATATATAAGTGACTTGCTCTCAATAGCTTTTTCATAGCAAACCAGTTAAGCAGCGAAAAAAGTTTACACAGTTTTCTGAGAAAGTTTTATATAACAGAACAAAATGGTTATCAGCGCAAAACAGGAGGCCCTTGTTGTGAACTCCTGGAATGAGATGAAGGATGATGCGCCGGCTTTCGCTCACAAGTTTTTCTTGAGGTTTCTTAAATTTAAATTTGTTTTTATTCTTGCCACATGTTATACTATACATCTCTTTTGTGCTTGTATTTATAATTTCTAATAATTATGTTAATTACAGGTTGTTTGATATTATTCCATCAGCAGCAAAGCGGTTCTCGTTCTTGCGTGATTCAAATTTACCCCTTGAGAAAAACCCTAAGCTGAAGGCTCATGCTATGGGGGTCTTCGTAATGGTACTTACATAGCCACCTTACGTTACATTTCTGTATAAATTTAGAACTGATTGTAGCTCCAGTACTAGTCTTCTTAGAAGTTAATGGTAGTGCCATTTTATTTTAGACATGTGAAGCAGCTACTCAGCTGAGAAGGACAGGGAAGGTCGATGTAGGAGCCAACACATCGGTGAAGCACTTGGCATCGGTTCATTTCAAGTCTGGTATTGTTGATGTGCATTTTGAAGTAAGAAATATTTATCATCTAAAATAAAGAAACTATTTTAATCGTACAGTACTAAGAAATGACAAATTAGAGATTATACTAGAGATTAATTTGTATGTTATCTTCTTTTCTTTCAGGTTCTTAAATTTGCACTTCTGGAAACAATAAAGGAGGCAGTGCCATATTTGTGGTCTGAAGAGTTAAAAGAAGCATGGTCTGAATGTTATGATCAGCTTGTTGTGGCTATCAAGAATGAGATGTAATCCGCTTTCCACAAGCATCATATATGTTGTTGTGACATCGAGTCATTTACTGTTATGTTTTAAGTACCAGTTTTGGTTCAGTTGATGATTTTTCTGTTTGAGTTATTGAAGGTATTGTATCCCTATTTTTTGTATTCCTATTGAATAAGAATCGTTGGTTATCCTGTCTATTTAATACATTCTAATTCAATTTGTTCTACTTCTATTTCTACAGAATTTTTGTTCTCTTTCTAGTAAATTTTAGTTAGTATTTGTTGTTCCTTATGGATAATTTTTTTATAGTGCAACAATTTTAAGTCATTCTCACAAAAAAAATGTGCCAACGATTAAAATTACCTTGCCCAACGTTTATGCAACCGTTGGTGTTTCAGGAGTTGACAAATAGTATAAAAACAGTTGGCATATGAGTGTTGCCGAAAAAAATAGTAATTGAATATCTAGGATAATGCAACAGTTATTAGTAAATAACTGTTGTCGTAAACTATCTAAAACAACAATTATTTATTAAATAATCGTTGACTTATGTCTCTATTTTTTTTAAAAACTTTTATAAATGGTGGCTAGCTCATGTTTGCTGGCCAATATTTTACATTGTCAAACTTCAAATTATAGACAATAGATAGCACAATAAACATATATTTCATATAACATGTCTCATTACAATCTATCACAATAAATAAAAAAAATGAAAATAAAGCTCCTAACTAAAAAGACTAAAAGACTTATAACTAGCACAAAATAGATGTTGCAATTGATATCTTGGCAGAACTCCTTAAAGGAACTCAAAAGTAGCTGAACTATATTACTACCACCGGCCTTGATATCTAAACTTCTGAATTCCTTTAGATAGCAAATTTCTCATAGTTTCAAACAAGAACATAACTCAAAAAATACATTTCCTATCTTAGAAACAAAAAATTTACAACAATACAAATATGCAATCTGTTGTTAGGTTTTTTGTCAGGAAATTGAACCCCTCTATCGGTGGGACTTGATGATTTGAATCCTTTTAGTGGAATGAGCATGGATGCATCAGGTATCTTTGTATCAAAGGATTAATTTCGTTTAAAAATTATAGGACAAAATATCATGAAATTTTGAATTTCTTTTGTTTCTGACAAACAAAACAATGAACGAAACTATTTCTGTAAAACAAAACGATTAATGAAATAAAATTTTGCTTCGTAAATGAAACAAAACTGAATTATTTTGTAGTTGTTCTCCATGTAAGACATCCCTAGTGATGTTCTCTACAATTTTTGGGGTTTTCTGTGGCCGATTAAGTGTGGCCCCTGGTGCTGCAGTGATTTATTAATAACTTCATTTATTCATTCAGATAGGTCAGAGTTATTTAAATAAATGTATCAACTTTCGTAATGACATGTACACATTTCTTAAATCAATGCTGGAGATCATTTACGTTTCTATTTGAATGTAATATTGTCTTAATTAACATAGTTTTTTTACAAATTATTTTATTATTTTTTTCTACAAATCAAGACTTCTATCAAAAAATCTCAGTTACCGATTCGATTTTTTTTATTCTGGTAGATTCATCCGATTCTGACTCGACATTCAAAAATTCAATTCCCATTCTGATTTCCATTCAGATTTCGAATTTCATGTTCTAGTTACAACTCTGTAGTGGAACAGCATTGACCAAACCTTTTATTGTATAGGATGATGTTGCAATGTACGCTTTTAGCATAGTACTAAAACAGCCGAAATTTTTCATTATAAAAAAAATTGATAAAACACCAGTATAGAAAAAATCCAGCAGAATTGACAAAATAGACCTTCCTCTAACTCTGTTGGCGGACCAAAATGTCCTCTAACTCTGTCAGCGGACCAAACGGGCCCCACTGAGCCAGATAATTTCATCCTCTAACTCTGTCATTTTCCCTGAAATGTCGGCCTTTTCCCAGCTTCTAACTGAGCCAGCGGACGAAATTTTCCCATCCGCTAACAGAGCCAGCGGACGAGTTCACGGGTATTTGGGTTGTACCCATCCGCTAGCACTGGCAGCGGACCAGAGCCCGTCCATGATTAAATCTTGTCCCAACCGCTCATTTCTTATTTCTTCCAGCCCCATTTCTTTCCTTTCCAACCGTCATTTCCTATCTTTCTCCTTCCTAAATCTCTCCTCTGCCTTCTCTTCTCTCCTTGTGCCAAAATCAACCAAGTCACCAAAAGATAGCAACCAAAGGTGCGCTTTTTAGCAATTTTTTATTTATAAGATAAAAATTTTAGTTTAAATAAATTGTTAAATTATTAGTTTATATGAAAAAATTATAGTTGCATGCTTAAATTTTTTATTTGCGTTATTAGCTGATTTGTCACTAAATTTCTGCGTTATTTGCGTTATGAGCTCATTTGTCATTAATTTTTTTTTATAATGAATAATTCATTCATGCTTAAATTTTTATTTTAAATTATTTAGATTGTTAAATTGTTCCGTTATGGGTGCGTTATGAACTCATTTGTTGCGTTATGGCATGTTTAAATTTTTAATTTATAATGAATAATTTTTAGTTTCTAATGATTTTGCATGTAGTTATTACAATGGAGAGAGCGAGAAGTAGCACTTCACGGCGCAGCAAATCTGATGCTTCGCTCCATTCTCTTTCATTCGATCATCGATCACACACGGACCTCCTTCAGATGCCTCTTGTCCAGCACAAGGTGTCGAAAATTTCTCCAAATTCGGTATGTTTCTGCTTAGTAAAAACAATATTATTTCAAATTATACATATTCTTTAAAATCTGATTACTAACATTTGCACTCTACAAATTTTGCAGAATGCGGTCGAAATAATCATCATGTGCCACAAACCTCAACTGAAATATCACCCGAATTATGATGAAGGATTAAAAAGACTTGGTTTATTTCACGTATGTAGGATGGCCGGACATCACTAATAGACAAGTCACTAATACAAGCTCTTATCGAGCGTTGGAGGCCGGAGATGCATACCTTTCACATGCATGTAGGTGAGATAACAATCACTTTACAGGACGTGGGGTGTCTATTGGGGCTGCCGGTATCTGGTGCACCAATTACTGGTGTTGCTTATCGTGATTGGAGAGGTATGTTGCAGAACTATTTGGGATTGCCGATTTCGGTAGAAGCTTGGAGGACCAAGGTCGGAACCAGAGGATTCGGTTGGAGTTTGAGATTATCTTGGTTGAGGGATAATTTTTGTGAATTGCCGCATCATCACACCCCACAACAGGTAGAATACTATACTCATGCTTATATTCTGGAGTTTTTGGTTCGGTTTTGTTTCCCACCTCTAACAGTGACGATGTACCGGCCATGTACATACAGTTTCTTCAAAATTTGAGTACTCCATCAAGTTACAACTAGGGAGGTGCCGTTTTGGCATATTTGTATCGGGCACTGTCAGTATCCACCCGAGCGAATAGAAAAACCTTTGCGGCATGTGTGGATTTCTTACAGTTGTGGTCATGGACTCGGTTTGCGTCTAATCGACCAAAACGATCCAGGAATGGAGTCGAATTTTCAGAGTGAGGGGTTCCGAATATAGAAGAGTGTCATCCTTATGGCAAGAGGTGGACGGGTCCCCGATTGTGGGAAGACGATCGGGGGTGTTGATTGGGCTCCGTATGATTCGATTTTTGATCATCTGCCATATATCACACAGTGTGGTCGAGTTGTCTGGCTAGCAAGAGTGCCACTGATTCATTTCTGGATAGTGCAGTATCACTATCTAGATAAAGTTATGAGGCAGTTTGGTTATCGACAGATGGTACCGGTTCCTCCTCCGTTGGATTGGGTACAAGAGTTGACTCATGGCATGCCGACGATTTTTTTAAAGCGTTATCAAGGCAGTGATGTGACACGACCATGACCTCTTCCTCAGGGACCACCCGCCTCTCACATCTACCTATCTCAGAGTGACGTCTACACTCGCATCGTGAGTTCTGTTTTCTTTGCTTTCTTTGTTTTTAATCATTGTTTTTTCCATTGTTCTTCATATCCAACAAAAATTTTCATTGCAGGGTATGCGATCTTTCAAGGATGCGGTGTTGGCAACAAAACTAGTATCACGAGGGGATGAAAAAAAATCGGGAAACGCTTGTTGCTGAGTTGCAGAGGCAACATGGCAGACGTCGGGCAATTGCCACGTTTTAATAAATTAATGATGGATGTCGGCTTACCCAAGGTCGTGGATGACATTTCGATCGATGATGATGATACTTCTCCCGATGTCCCACAAGTGTATGATGACACGGAGGAGAGATGGAGGGTCGCATACGACGGTACCTCGGGCTACGACGATTTATGGTGTCCTCCCCAGCCACCGCATCCTCAGTTTTTTCCCGGTCAGAGCTCACAGGTACTTACATGTTTTTTTGTACGATATGTGCTTCTATGTTACACTAAATTATATGTTCTTTTTTAAATTGTACGATGCTAATTTAGTCTTATTTTTCTTGTTACAAGCCTACGGCACTAGTCAGGATTACCCCCTCCTCAGCCTCCGACTTCTTAGTTTGTTACCGGTTAGAGCTCACAGTTTTTTACTAGTGAGGAATCCGAATGGATTGACAATTTGTTCCAAGGATCTCAAACGCAGACTCAGGTCATAGCAAGTTCAATATTTTTTCATTAATACGTTTATTATTTTTTAATCATATGACACTAATTTCTTGTTGCAGGATGATGATGACGATGACGATGGCAATGAGAATGTGCAGACTCATGTCCCTGTTGCACATTCTTCATCTGATGATGACGATCTTGATAATCTGCCTCTTGGCAAGAGACTGCATAAATCACCAACCAGGTACACGCCAGCAGATTATGGCCCTCGATATTAGCGAATTAGAGAATTGTAGTTGACGCATGATGTTGATGGACTTGTAATTCATGTTGATGTTGATGTACTTGTAATTGATGTTGATTGACTTGTAATTCATGTTGATTGACTTGTAATTCAAGCGTCAAGCGTTAAGCGTCAAGCATGATGCGTCATGCATCAAGCGTCATGCGTTATGCCTGATGCATGATGCGTCAAGCGTCAAGCGTCATGATGCATCAAGCGTCAAGCGTCAAGCGTCAAGCATCACGCATCATGCATGATGCATCAAGCGTCAAGCGTCATGCATGATGCATGATGCATCAAGCGTCAAACGTCATGCATGATGCATCATGCATCAAGCGTCACGCATGATGCGTCATGCATCAAGCGTCACGCGTCATGCATGATGCATGATGCATGATGCATGATGCGTCAAGCGTCACGCATGATGCGTCATGCGTCAAGCATGATGCATGATGCGTCAAGCGTCAAGCGTCATGCGTCACGCATGATGCATGATGCGTCAAGCGTCAAGCGTCAAGCGTCAAGCGTCATGCGTCAAGCGTCATGCGTCACGCATGATGCATGATGCGTCAAGCGTCAAGCGTCAAGCGTCATGCGTCACGCATGATGCATGATGCGTCAAGCGTCATGCGTCACGCATGATGCATGATGCGTCAAGCGTCAAGCGTCAAGCGTCATGCGTCACGCATGATGCATGATGCGTCAAGCGTCAAGCGTCAAGCGTCAAGCGTCAAGCGTCATGCGTCAAGCGTCATGCGTCACGCATGATGCATAATGCGTCAAGAGTCAAGCGTCAAGCATCATGCATCAAGCGTCAAGCGTCACGCATGATGCGTGATGCGTCAAGCGTCACGCATGATGCGTCATGCATCAAGCGTCATGTGTCATGCATGATGCATGATGCGTTAAGCGTCAAGCGTCAAGCGTCAGGCATGATGCATGATGCGTTAAGCGTCAAGCGTCAAGCGTCATGCATGATGCATGATGCATCAAGCGTCAAGCGTAATGCATGATGCATCATGCATCAAGCGTCAAGCGTAATGCATCATGCATCATGCATCAAGCGTCAAGCGTAATGCATGATGCATCATGCATCAAGCGTCAAGCGTCATGCATGATTGATGCATCATGCATCAAGCATCAAGCGTCTGGCGTCATGCATGATGCATGATGCGTCAAGCATCAAGCGTCGAGCGTCATGATGCATCAAGTGTCAAGCGTCATGCATGTGGAAATTTTTTTCAATATTTTCAATTAACAAAGCACATGGGCAAACGATACATATGGAACACATAACTTCATATCAGCGATATCAGCGAGATTGGAGACTTGTAATTGATGTTGATGTTGATGGATTTGCATGTTTTCATATATTTCTAACCTGTTGCATATGAAACACACAACTTGTAATAATCGGGCCGTTGTGTAACGGCCAATCCCGTTGGTTTGGATACGAGTAAAATATTCTCGACCAAGTATTGAGAAGATTTGCAACAGAATAGAACTCTGACACAAAATTAGGTAGATGAAATTTTCTAACCCTTATTACTGTCAGGACGTGCGAACAGGGTATTCCAGTCAGATCTGGTTTCAAACAATTGCAACTTGATCCTCCTTCTCGAAGCTTGACATGATACTTGTTCGTCTCGAACTCGTCGTTCGGTAGGGTCTCTCCTTGATGTAAGACCTCGAACTCTCCAAGTTGTGATGCATAAGGTCCACGCGGTGAGGTCGGCCTTTGTTGCCTCTTTTGATTAGTTTTTCTGCAACATTCCTAGACCACAGATATCCCTCATTAACGGTCTCAGTAGACTTTATTTTTCGCTCATCAAACCAATTTACACACTTGTACCAAGTTCCTTCGACAATAGCAACAACAGACAGACATTGAACGGCTTTAAATACACGATTTAATGATTTCGAGCCATTGCTTGTCATGAGGCCCCACCGATGTCCTCCGTCATTGCATTGCGCCCACTTGGTTGCAGTCGCACGCTCATCGGGATCGTTCTCTCGACGCTTCCCAACTGTCAGCAAGAACTTATATCCTTCTGGATATTGTGTTTTGATATATTGCATGGCCTCCTTCCAACGACGTACCTTCTTTTTTGCAGCACTCTTTTTAAAGATCTTCTTTAGATCTTCATCGGGACATTTTTTGTATAAATTTTCGGCAACATGCTGCAGGCAGTACCTATGAACTGCTTGCCCATTCTCTTTGGACCATCCATATTGGGGACGCTCAAAGACGACTTTAATTCCAGCGTGTCGATCCGAGATAACACAAAAGAGACCTGGTCCGATCACATCCCGACGCAAACAACTCATGAACCAACCCCAATTTTTAAGATTTTCCTTCTTCACCAATCCAAATGCCAACGGTATCAGCTGGTTCTCTGCATCGTAACCACATGCCATCAACAACCTTCCCTCGTACCGATCGGACAAGAATCCTGCATCTATGCTTATTACAGGTCGAAGGAATTTTATTGCCTCTATGCATGGGCCCCACGCCCAAGCTATAGCTTTGAAGTAGCGAACTCCAATTTGATTGGTGGGCTTCGACAAAATGGCGTATCTCGTTCCCAGATTTGTGGATTTAATCGCCTCAAGTAAACGAGGAAGCAAGCTATATGCCCCATGTCCCAAATATTTTAGTAATTGCTAATTCCCTACCATGCCAGAGTTTGGCGTAAGACGAATCAACACCCGGAAATTTGGCTTTAACTAAATGATGCACATTTTTAATTGACATAGTTGTATCCTCATTCATTTCCTTCATAATTGCACCATCTATTATCTTAGCCGTCAGCTGAGCATGATCCACCCGTGTGATTGATTGAATATATGTGTGCGGGTAAGGATTGGTTTTTATAACCCAGAAATTACCTCCTTTGGGACGAACGGCGTACAACCTCCAAAAACACCTCTTATCTGCACATCTCTCCACCAACCTTGTTGTGCTACTGACTGGAGTTTCAAGAAGTATGTTCGCTTTAATGTGATACTCACCAATGGCCCATTTCAGATGATCTTTCGAATTAAATTCACGTCCTTCTGCCAATGGATCATCCGACGAACTATGTGTTTCGTTGTATATTTCGTTGAAACCAGAAATATCGCTAAGATTCCGAACCGGGTGATTCTTTTATGATCTGCCTTGCACGACTATTTTTCCGCCCAAATTATCGTATGGATTGTAATATGAATCGCCATCTTCGTCAGAAGTATATGCATAATCTTCTCCAGTAACCCATTCTTCCTCATCAGGTAATATATTATCGTCGTCATCGTCTTCTGGACCTTCAGGGTTATCAGTTATGGGTTCATCAAGATCAAAATTTAGTTCATTTCCTTCAGGAGGACTATGATGAGTTCGATCAGGGCTGTTAGGGACTGTCTCAACAATGTAAGTAACTGGTGGGGGACTCCCGTTCATCATATTACAGTCTGGTATTGGCTCAGTAATAGGCTCCTCAACTGTGTTACTGGTTCCTGCCAGATGACTATCAAAATTACCAGCATTTCCAATCGATTCCAATTGGACATATAATTCTACAAATCTCCAATTCATTTCCTCTTTTTCCATTTGAAATATCAATCCCCACTCTACTCAATATTTACGGGAATTAAGCAAAAATGATAACCACGACCAACACCAGTGTTATATCGAGCACTAATTTTCGATGAATATTCACTCTCAACTCTTCCTAACATTTGGTAAATCGTACTTCTGATGTCTTTGTATCGGGTATTTTCATTTCCCGAAAAGGTAAATTTAGGACTGCAACTGTACTGGATACCATATTGTCCATTTTGTATTTCACCACCGAAATAGACAGAAATTGGAATTATCGTTTTACTTGAGTTGAGCTGTTCGAAATGAAAATAAATGATGAGGCAATTTATAATTGCAGTTTATAATACATTGAGCTGTAACTAATTTTGGTATTATTTTTTATGTAAAATTTGCTACTTTGAGATACATAAAATAAATTCAGTTTATAATACATATTTGTAATTAAAATATTTGAACAAAAATTTATGAAATAAATACAAAATTATAGAAATGATGAGGCATTAAAAATATTACAATATTTTATTTATTTCAATGGTGCTCATAAAGAAAAATCTAAATCAAATCTAATGATTAATCATCCATAAAAATAACAATAATAATGAGCTTTACATAAGGAAATGAACTAAAAATTCATACCTGATAAAGATGTCTCAGCTCTTAATTATCTCCTTCCTTCTTTGATTTTCGTAACAATATTAGCAGTAGAGAGAAATTTGATAAGAAGATCAGCACGGAAGTTAGTAAGAAAATTAGCAGCAAAGCTGCTTATATAGAAAAAATGTGTCGGTGGATGGGGCCCATTTGAGTACAAAACAATACCAAAACCTGGCCCGTGAGCATTTCCTCCACTGTCTGTGCCAGGGGAAGGGAAAATACCAACAAAGCCCATCTTGAAAATTCGAGAAAAAGGGAGGCCCATTTGGTCTGCTGGCTCTGCCAGCAGATGGGAAAATGCCAAGCACAAAAGCCGAAAATTCAGGGGAAACGGTGGGGCCCGTTTGGTCCGCTAGCAGAGATAGAGGACCATTGGTCCGCTATCTCTGTTAGAGGATGGTCTATTTTTGTCATTTCTGCTGGATTTTTCCTATAGTGTTGTTTTATCATTTTAATTTTTTTATAATGAAAAATTTCGGCTAAAACAGAAGGCCACAATAAAGATGACCAATTAAGTAAAAACTTTAATTGAGCAATATACAGTAATCAAAATTTATTAAAAACTCCTTTTGAGAAAATAGTATCCAAATAATTCAAAAAATTTAACATGGCACCTTACAAACTGACATAGAAATAATACCACGTCCACAGTAACAACATAAAATAAGATCAACATGAATACATGAGAAAAGAAGAAACCACCATCTGATGCACACGTACAGAAAATGCTGGTGTGCTGACCTCGAAAAGAGCTTTACACTTTACATCTCAGCCTTGACTGAGGCAACAAGGTGATCATAAGATTCAGACCAGGCATCCTTCAATTCTTCAGACCACATATATGGCACTCCCTCTTTTATCGTTTCCAGCAGCGCAAACTTCATAATCTAAGATCAAGTACTGATGTTAAAAAAAATTCAAAATATAGCATTATCTGCACTTATGCATTTCTTCTTGCTGATGTACATTTATTATTTATTCTGAAAAAATAATATTAATTAGCATACCTCAAAGTGTACATCTTTAATACCAGCCTTGAAGTGAACTGCACCTAAATGAAGCACACTTGTATTGGCTCCCAAATTAACCCTTCCAGTCCTCCTAAGTTGAGTGGCTGCTTCACATGTCTGCATTTAGAATAAATCATACATAATTTTAGATTATTAATTTAAAATTGAAGCATAGTTAATTCAACATAAAACCTGATGCAACAAATTTGAAATTGTAAAATGATGAAAAACATGAGAAACCGCTGCAACATTCCCATTAGAATCAATCTCTGAACTCTGATCTTTTCAAGCTCGATCGACCAAGTTGTGGTACTTATATATTGTATACAACCTTTTTAATTTAAAAAAAAATAGTAACTCTTTTCTATAATGAAAATTAAATACTTTTGGTATAAACAGGATAGTATATATATATCTTGGTTGTGTTTGATTATATTAACGGTAACGTTGAAAGAAACAAAGGCCGGCGACAAAAATTAAATACCATAACAAAGACCCCCAAAGCGTGTGCCTTGAGTTTAGCATTCTTGTCAATAGGTACATTAGAGTCACAAAGGAAGGAGAACCGCTTTGCCGCCGAGGGAATAATCTCAAAAAGCCTGGTTAACAAACAAAAAGAATATAAAGTACTTGAATAATGAACTGTAACATAGCATGTTAGTGTAAATGGTACGTAAAAAGCTCATATATGTATATGTGTAAGAGACTTGACAGTGAATGAAATTTACTTCAGGAAAAATTTGAGGGCAAACGTCGGAGCATCATCCTTCATCTCATTCCATGAGCTCACCACAAGAGCCTCCTGCCTTGAAGTGATAACCATTTTGATTCTCTCTTTTTATTTTAGGAGACGTACAGATGTCTTTTTCCTTAATTAGAAGAATGCTCCTGGGATTTTTGCTTGGAGGTACTACTCTTTAAAGAGATGCTTATATAGGCCGCAACACCTCGGATAGTTTGTTTAGAAGAAAATAATTAGGATAATTAACTAATAACAACATGATAGCACATAATGGGATAGTCAAAAACTTGACCATGAACGTGATTGGCAGTATAGGCATCTGGGTAGACAAAGAGTACACAGAAAACACATTAAATAGCTCTCCAATTGTTGGCTGCACGAGGAGCATTGATGTGCATCAGACTAAAAAACTAATTTATGTATGATAAATATACATTCGTTATATGCTTTAGAGATGAGAAAGTGTTCAGGTTCTGCTCCTGGTGTTTTCTAATCATTTCCTTGTGCCATTTGGAAAGTCCTTTTCAGTGGGTACTGATGGTTTATTAATTAGTATTTAGTTTTCTAATCAAGGCTTAATAATGTTAAGGTCTCTTATCTAAACTTTTTTTGTTGAAAAACATGGAAGATCAAAACATAACATATTACGAACTCTAACAAACTTTTAATTAGGTTTACAGTTGAGATGTACTGATCTCATTACTCTTGAAGATATGTGGTGACACCTTTGTTTCACTCAACTTTTGGCTAAAGAATGAAAAAAAAAAATACAAACCATAAGTTGAAAAATTGCACAATCTCAACTTGGCCATTACAAATAAAATTTATTAGGAAAACTGACCACATAAGAGACGCTGAAGAAACCCACTTAAAAAAGTGACTCTGAAACTCTGAATTGTCAGAGGTGACAATTTAGCTACTTGAATACAAAGAGATGATCATACATACATGATACATGCAATATATTCACCAATTGCAACGAACCAAAGAAACACATAAATCGGTAGGATACTACAATAGATCTCAACCCAAACCATACAAACTATTTGGTTCTTTCACACCTGACACAAAAGGAGCTGTGACTCTCCTCTTGGCCACACAACGGGCCACACCATCCTCTACCACAAGAAATTTGTCAAGCGGACACTGCAAGGAGCCCCCTTCGACTTCCAAGCCATCTTTTAGCAGCACTGGTTTATACCCAGCAACCCTGGCAGCTGCCACGACCCCAACAACTGTAATGGTAGTTTTAAGAACCCAACCCACAAAAGACCATATACCAAGTTTCCCCTTTGAATCAGCGCATTCTACTGGTTCATCCAGATGGCCTTTAGTTGTACCATTTGGTAATGCCTTGGTAAGGCTCGAGTTGTAAGTGTCATTGGAGATGGGATGGACTGCGAAAAGTGGGGCCCACTCCTCAGGATCAACGGTTTCTCCAGCAAAAATAGCAGCCTCGTTGATGATTTCAAATTCTTCCCCCTTGTACTCTCTCAGCTTGCTTAGTAGGATTGTTCGGCTTCGCTCAATTTGGCTTAGGATTGTTTCCCCTTCATACCTCTGCTGCTGCTGAAGATCCTATTTTACAACAAGATAGATATTCAGAATCCAAGCTTTGCTACTGATCAAGATCAACTACTAGTTTTTTAAGATCATTTATTTAGCATGGGAGTGTAAATCAGTATAAATATGTGTTGCACCTATCTAATTGGAATTATTGTGGTCTTTCAAGGGCACACATGGGTGTTTCTCAGTTGCAGAGTATCTGTTATGTCTTGGATAATTTTGGAGCAGTAAGCTAAAGGCAACAACATACTAAGCAGGTCAGAATGGAAAGACCAAACCAGGCAAATTCCAACCAAATCAGATGTTAGGCCTCACAAGAATCAATAGACCAGACATAACTTTCACATAAGCATAAGAACTGACCAAAATAAGCTGATTGGCCTTTGCTATTTGTTTTAATATAGAAAAAATATCTACACTAAGTTAAAAAAGGAAGCTGGGTCTAGTCAGCAATCTCATATTGTGTTGGCAGCTGACTTGGCCAACAACAATTAATTCCTATTAGAATGGGGCCCTCTTCATTAAATACTTCAACAGTTCAACTCATAATTGCTTAAGTTTATTTTTGTTACTCGTTAAAATATTAAATGCAAGAACTCTATAAATAACCTTCTTGTAACAGAACTTGTTCAGTTGTTGAATGAAATTAAGAATCACTATATTTTTGCAATTCCCCTTTTCATCCTTTTACCCGACCAACAGAGATTTTGATCTCTAAATTAAAGTCTAATTCAGCAATATACCGAATTACCATCTTGTGGTATTCTCGTACACACCAATTGTTCAGTGTCATCTCTAATTCAGATCAAGACAGTGACTTGGGTATAAACTGTATCCAAATTCAATTGTTCAGTCCCATCAGACACCGCAAGTTTAAAGTTGTCACTAAAGCACACCTCAGAACGATTATACGCCAAACCTTTTTCCATCAAAACCAAAGGTCACCAAGATCCTAAAAGTTACTCAAACAACGGAGAGGGAACACAAAAAAGACCTGTAATTGAGCCAGCTGATCCTCAAGCGATTTTAGCGCGTCGCAAATGGCAAGGAGAGCCTCTTGTTCATCGTCTCCTTCCCCTTCTCTCTCTTCCTCACCTTCCTCATCTCCGTCCTCTTCGTACCCGCTCTTCGTCAACCTCTCGCCTCCGTTTCGTTTGATGCATCCGCTAATCTTCAACCTCAGCTCCGCCGCATGGGCTAGTACCAAGCCTATCTCCGCTCCCTCCATTTCCCAAACCCTAAAAACCTCGCGTTTAAACCACCTGACTAGCAAGCAATCACATAAAGAGCTCACACAGTAGTGGAGTTCATCGCTATAATAGTAGAATAGAGGAATCGAGGAATATTTAGGTTTTATATGAAGGTCTCGGATTAAGTTGGCAATTTTTGTAGCTCGTACAGTACTGAGGTATTACTGTATTAGGCTTTAGAGGAAGATTTCGGATCAAAGTTGGCAATTTTCCACTATGAAAATGCGTAGATATCAATACGATGTTAATATCGAATATCGATATCATGTTATTATAATGTTATTATATACAGTTAGTTAGTTGAGTTATTATATATATTTTTTAAATTATTATGCATGTTATCTTGTGTATTGAAATAGTTATACATGTTATTTAAGTTATTATGCATATGCATAATAATTTTTTTAGTACAAAAATAACGTGAAATAACATGCATAATAACTCAAATTATATACATAATAATATCGATATTAATATATCTACGAAATAATTTTATCATTGTAGACTTTCCACCTTACCAAGAAGAAGGCACAACAACCCAAAAACTCTCACAGCTGCTTGATTTGAATCAACCTGCAATGGAGGAAGAATTACAGGCCCAGCACGATCCAACACGTGAGGTCAGCCCAAAGCCAACTGAGGATGAAGAGGTTCATTTACAGCCCGGTCCAACACAGCCGCCCAGAAGCCCGCTTTAACTCTCTCTGGCTCTGCACAGGAAGCCCACTTAGGCCCGAGAGAAGATTTGTTTGTTGATGAAAGTTCTCAGTCCATCACAATTGAAGAGAAAATTAATCCCATTACACATGGGCCTCAACACATCCCAAATGAAGCATATCCAAGCCAGAAGAAACTCTCCTTATTCACCTTAAAATACACCCCACTCTGAAAAGATTCAGCATCCAAATCGAACTTGCTTCGGAAGAAGGGCTACAACTCAGGGATAACAACCGGCTTGCCATATATTCATCAAGATTACAAAACTCTTCAATTTAATGAAATTTTAACTTATTCAATAAAATAAAAGAATTCTAAAAATTGAAACTATTGCTCCAGAGTAAATTTTAGTATGAACAAATATTTTCCACATCAGACCAGTGCTTGCTCAAGCATCCTAGTCTCACTCTATTTAATATCATATTTCATATTTTAAAATTGTACTAAATGATTTAACTTCACTTGCCAATCGGATGGTATAGAATAAAAAAATTTAAATCAAAATTCAGCATATTTTGCATTCTTTTTTTTTTTTCGTTCTCCCTATTTATCTACAAATGGTTACAAGAAGTCAGCCAACTTCTGCTACACAAAATCACTTTCTCCACATCAAATCCTAAAAAGAGAAAGTTAAAAACTACAACAAATTAACAACTTAATTTGTCAATTTAGATGAGGAAAAGCAAGGTCTCTAGCCAGCAAGTACCGAAAACTTAAATTGTATGGCACCCATTCTATGATTTTACTTGACTTGCCTTGCTGGCACCTTTGCATGGCCATCCTAAGCGTTTCCGGTAAGTACCTCTGCACCATCTCGACTAGACCTTGTGATGTCAATTTTATATCCTTTGCATACGACTCAACTAACTTAGGTAAAAGGACCTTTTGTTCTTTCCATATGCCAACAGTGGCACGCATAAACTCTTCTTTGGCAGTCTCGAGCTGTTGATACAGTGTCTTTGGGGTGTAAACTCTTACCTATTTAAAGTGGAAAAGGAGATTAGCATTTAAATCATAAGGAAAGAGTTCAGATATCTTAATCTTAAGTTTCATTTGCATTTGAGAAACTTACAGCAGGATCAGAATGGCTGCCAGAGCAGAGAGCAAACTGTAGTAGAGGTTCATGATGGTTGATTGCATAATTTTGCAACTCATTCGCTCCCTTGCTTTTCAATTTTGAATAAAGCAAAGTCCTAAACCACTACAAAAATTTAAAGGAAAAAGAAATATTATTTAATAGCTAGGAAAATATTTTTATCTACAATTTCAGTGATGATTAGCAAATTAACTGTCAAAATTTTGGCCTAAAATGAACTTTTCTTCACATCAAAGCGTAATGGTGATTCCTAGGATGCTAGGATGTCACCTGCAAATTATTGGGTTTACATATTTAATAGCACTTTATAGGCCTGGTAGCTCTTTATAGGGTAACAGTTCTTTTTTTATCTCTTTGATAGAAAAAGTGGTAGTTTGCTAAATACCTGTCCAGTGCAATAAGTATGGCAACCAAGAATCAATCCTTGAATTGTTGCAACATTTATACTTAGTCCTCCCACATTGCATGTTGCCTAAATTAGGAAAAGAAAAGCTACAATTGTAACTTTGTTTGGTGAAAATTCCAATTTGTTGAAGTCATATATAGTGCTTCATAATTAATCATGAAGTATTCAAGTACCTTCATCAGAAGTGACGTCTTCTTCAGATTGTTTTGAGGAATTCCATACTCCAAGTATGCCTGTTGAAATCATAACCATGCTGTTCAACTAAGAATGTTTGGGCCTATGGAACAATTGTAAAGGTTTTAGGATATAGAAGAAGGATATTTACATGCATCAACAACGCATTATGTATATTGATCCAGAGCACTAGCCTCTCATCATTCTTCAATTTTCTTGGTTCAACTGTTTCCAATCGACAAACGAGCAAGCTGAAACAAATTTGCTCAATTTAAAATCTAATTTAAAAATTCATAATGAATAAAAAAAATCTGTTTTATTTGTTTACAAATCAAATATATAGAAAATACCAAAATTATAACTATAGCATTGTACAATTCATCTTTATAATTCGGACAAAAATGATCATCATTCATGCAAAGCTGTGTACAATAAACGCATCATTCGGAGTACAATTTCTATTAGAACACGGACATGATATGTATAGGAAATGTCTGTGCTAGACAACTGGAACCTTTTTTTGAATAATGTTAATAATATATCCAATTAAATATTTAGGAAAAAATAAGCAGATTTCAAAATCTACTTCGTACCAGGTTGCTCAATTCAACTGGCACCCACGCTCCCACACTTTCTCCTTTCTCCCTTGAATTTTTTCGTTCCCGTTGAGAAAAAAAATTCAAATCCTGAGGCCTCAATAGGCAACCACGCTCCTAGGGTGTGAGAGCACACATCCCCCTTTCTTCATAGACTTTTTTATGGGAAAAAACAAAACCAGAAACATGTTGTGGGAGTGGGGTTGCCAACCCAGCATGGAGTAGAAAATCCACTTGTTTTTTTCTAAATATATAATTTGATACATAATTAACATTCATTAAAAAAAGTCAGCTGCTGGAAGCGCATGTTTGCACAAATCCTTTCGCATTTCCGAAATAATTTAAGACCAACATATAAAATTCTATAAAATAAATCTGAACTCACTTATAAGATTGTAACAGATCTTGAACCTCCCTTAGCCTCCTTTTATCCCTACAAATTAATGGCACCTCCACCATGTTATTGTAAGGTCCACTAAACTCCTTTAAACCCTCGACTCGAAATGGGTTTATCAACCTAGAATCAAGAGCTGATTCCCTTTTATAACCCGGGCTCGACAAGTCACCTCCCAAGTACTGAGGTGAAATTGCACTTGTAGAGGAGAAAGAAGAGGCAGGAGAAATGGATGGTGCGTGTTGAACCAATGGCGGGTCTGAGAGCTTGCAATACACACCTGCCATGCAACGAACCATTTCTTCTGCAATTTTGTTAGGTGTATCTGGTACACTCTCAGTTATGTTTGTGCCGAGATAGTCAGCTAGGCTTATCACACCTGAACTGTCAACGTCCTATAATAAAAAATATTTGTTAAAAAATTGTAAAAAAATTACTGTCACTTCTATTTGCTAGTATTTAATATGAACCCTACTAAAAGCATAGTTTCTAATTGGACAGAACTTAATATCACAAACTTGAGGCAACTATTTCCTAAAAAGTATCAATTTGAATTGTAGTTAGCTAATGATGCAAAATGAGTCTACTAATGTGCATTAAAGTAATGAAAAGATATACGAAAAAAACTAAGTGTGTCCATCAACTAGTAGTCTAGTACATTAAATTTCATAGATTATCAGAACGATAACTTTAACCAAATAATCATTAAACAAAGGAATAAGCTATAGAACTTATTGTTGCAAATGATTAAGAAACTCATTGTCTTTGTGATAAGATATTGTTAATTTAGTAGCTCAAAACCCATACCAATGGTAAAAGAAAACTACCTCCAGGAAAGAAAATGGCGGAGCGTGAAAAGACCCAAGCGCCCTTGCAAGGCTCTCCTCAGAGGGTGAAATCCTGGCCGAACAAACCACACGTTGAGATAATGATGACTGGCTGCGATTGATTCCTGGACCTTGATCCAGTGACTTCTCTTGATAAACCATTACACAATCATCTGTAATTGGATTAGGTCTCGGTTCTTTGAAGTTTTTCTTCTGCAATTTCGGCTGATGTGCTAATTTCTTGCTTTTAGGAGACTTCATGGTTTTAGAGATTTCAGTTATAGGGGACAGCAATTGGGATTCTTTTGTGGATAAATTAGGGATTTGTTGGTCAAAAGCTTTTCGGTAGAGGGATAAAAGATATTGTTCCAAGTGCTTCACTTCCAATTCTAGTAGTGATATTTCTCTTATCAATTCATTTGTAGGCTAAAAAGTAGAAATGCACAAATTGGGATCAAATTTATGAGCAATTGGATGAAACTTATAAAATTAACAGTAAAATACATTAACAAATTATACAATGTAGAGTACCTTAGGCATGGAAGAATCAGCAGATACAGAAAGTGAAGCATGGTTATATCCTAAAGCCGTTTCAAGAGCACCTCTAACCACCATCTGGTCTTGTAATCTCTTCTCAAGCACTAGAATCTGCATTGCAAATAGAAGAACCAACAAGAGATAAATTAAACCTCAATCAAATCATTACAAAATTGCGTTTTCTTATTTTCATTTCCTTTTGCTTTGAGTATATATATTAGTTAATCAATTGGATTGACTCTTTTCTATACCTCTTGTCTCAAGGGGTTTTGGTCGATTTTGGTAGGAGATGCTTTCTTCTTTGTCTCACTTTGCTTCCTTAAACTTCCTTTATCCTGAAAATTTTAAGACAACTTTAGAAACTTCATGCCCGCTCTTACAAAAGAAAAAAAAAAGGAAAGAAAAGAAAAGGAAAAAATGGAGGAAAAAATTACAACTAATCTTACCGTCATAGGTCTAGTAACTTTAATGGAGGAATCAGAAAAAACTTTTCTTTCTTTATCATCAGAGAAGCTGTTGTCAAAGAACAAGAAATGCAACATGATTCAGTAACAAAATCACCTAGAGAAATACAAACAGAAAGCAAATGTACAAGGAATAAACAAAAAAATTATTACCTCGAGCTCTTGTGCCTCTCCCTCTCCTTGGGAAGAGATTTTGAAGGTTTTACCTCTTGTGCTTGACCTTTCACAACCTCCATTTACAGTTTATTTTGTTTGCACTTGTGAGAACTGAAATATCACTAGCCAACCCCTAATTAAATATAGAGAAAAGAGAACGGAAGCTCTTGGCAGTACAAAACCAAGGAACAGAGAAGAAACAGGACAGGGGAAGGAAGGAACTGGACCAAATTAGTTGGTTTGCAGAGAAATGCACCAAATGTGAAACAGGGAAACACAATTTGTTTCTATTCTCTCTTTCTTCCACAAAATCCAGTGCCAACCCCAGTAGCACTAACACCAGCGTCAGATGCGAAAGAGAGAGGGGTAACATGGGGTCGTTTGTTATAACTCGGGCATGCATTTTATATTTCCCTGCAACAAACAGTCTAGCACTCTAGCATGCAAGATTACAAGGTAGTATAGCTCCTCTAGAATAATTTAGAGCAAGATCAAGTGAAATTCTTTTAAGATTTACTTCATTACACTAATTTAAGAAGCAAATATGTAATCGTTATAGTGTCGTATCAATCAATCAGTTTCCACTAATTTAAGTACTTCATTATACTAAAAATAGTTTTCACGTAATTATATCGTTATAATTGTTAGAAATTTTCTAATTTACAATCTTACGTCTTCAGTCATGTACTCTATCATCTTTTCTTTTTTTTTCTTTTTTTAAAATACTTCTTTCTTTTTCTTGCGATTGCATCTCTCTTCTTTATTTTTCTTTCTTCTATCGTTCATTTTTTTTATTATATATCATGTTCGACGAAAGATTATTAGAAACAACGAGAAAAATGTCAAAGACGAAGATAATATTTGAAGTGACGACAAACTTGAGAATGAATAAGTGATGGCAGATCTGAGAATGAAGACGAAAGGCAACAAAGACGAATGCCAAAACTTCCTCCATGAGACATTGAAACTACCTCTGACTTTTTTCATATTCACCATAGTTGTTTTTTCACAAAAGAAAGAAAGAGAGGAAGAAAGATGAATATATAGACGTGCATCTATTATAAATACTAGTTTCAGTAGTACGAACACATTCTTCAACTAGTCTGAATACTAATTTTATTTAGTCTGCATCACATACAGTATGTGCAAAACAGACTTAAAACAATGCAAAAACAGACTTGAAACAATTAATATTAACACATCTTTCAACTAGTCTGAACAGATATTTTATTTAGTATACACCCCATGCATTATGTGTAAAACATACTTAATGCCGTGAAAAAATGTACTTGAAATAGCTAGTCTGGACACCTATTTTATTTAGTTTGAACACTTGTTTTATTTAGTCTGCATCTCATACATTTTGTGCAAAATAGACTTAAAACAGTACAAAAAACATACTTAAAACAACTAGTATGAACACATCTTTCAACTAGTCTAAACACATGTTTTATTTAGTCTGCACTACATGCATTATGTGCAAAACAGACTTGAAACTGCAAGCACATACTTGAAACAGCTAGTATGAACATATCTTTCAACTAGTGTGAACATATGTTTTATTTAGTCTGAACATGTATTTTATTTAGTCTGCATCTCATGCATTTTGTGCAAAACAGACTTGAAATAGTTAGTATTAACACTTATTTTGACTAGTCTGAACACATGTTTTATTTACTGTGAATGCATGTTTTATTTTGTCTGCATCTCATGCATTATGTGCAAAACATTCAGGATAGTGTGTAGGATGAAAACATCCAAAAGAATGCGCACAATTTCACTTTATATCAAGGTTTAAAATAGCGGTTTGCACGGTTTAGCGGTGGAGGGATGATTTAGCGTTTAGCGTTTTATCGGTGATAAAACGGTCGATAAATTACCATATCAATATTTATTTCATATCACTTTATTTCAAATGATAAAAAGTATAAATTATAATTAATACAATTTATATGCTTAATAATAACATATAATAGTAATTTATTATTTGAAAATATATTTTCAAAGACCAATATATTGAATAATTCATAAGTATCTTAGTAGTTCAGAAATATAAAGGAAAAAATAAAAAAGACACCTAAAACTTGATCTGCTAAAAAATAATAATTAAACATATCACTGAAAGCAAAGCTCAATAAACATATCACAAAGAGTCCAAAAACACAAACACAAACTAAGTTATTTGCATACTTACCTGTAATAAAGACATATTAATTCTTATGGCTCCTTGAGTAGTCTGAACCATGACCCTACAATTAGAATTTACAATGAATACAAGATTTTATCATCAGCATAAAGGTACTGACAATAGAGCAATTTGAAACGAAACCATGACCATAAAGCCCAAAATTTCAAAGTATTGATGACAGTTGAAGATGAACTTACCTGAGATAAAGGTGTACACAATCCCTACAACAGTTTGAAAGGGTTGGAAAACTTAACAATTTCCAATAGTAACTATTTCCAACGGTAAACTTAAATATTTCATGGTAATTTGGACTATCTCCACCACTAATCATATTCCAGCAGAAAAGGGGCAAAATTTCTTTAGACATCTGCTGTCATAGCAAGGTTTCATCAGTTAATCAATGTGCAAATCTCAAATGTGCAAACCAGTCCAGTAAAGATCTAGCAAATTGTAATAAGAGGATGGTAATACCTGGTGGACAACAAAGCTAGAATTAGTACCAGCACCATTGATTTTCTTTCCTTGCACATACAACCGTCTTACAGATGGACCCATGTCCTTTGGGCACACTGCAATGACACTCAAGTTTATGGGGATATTGAGGCCGGTGAAAATTCATTGAAGACACATATTGAACTGTGCTCATTTCACACAGTATTTTTATCGAACACTTCATATGCATTGAAACTCACATCTAA
The DNA here is from genome assembly GCA_964058865.1 of Eleocharis quinqueflora. Classification (NCBI taxonomy): domain Eukaryota; kingdom Viridiplantae; phylum Streptophyta; class Magnoliopsida; order Poales; family Cyperaceae; genus Eleocharis; species Eleocharis quinqueflora. Next base: position 43,175 of record CAXKVX010004434.1, read on the forward strand.
TAAGCAGTATCGTAAAAGACCTGAGTACTAGAGGAATGCATTCAACAAAATTAAATACAAAATTAGAGAAAATATCTTAGATCTGAGTAGAGAATATATATACCTGAATTAGCCTTGGTGGAACCCCCGACCATGATCGTCCGAGCTGGCCATAGAGAGGCGACGTGAAGCGCGATGGGTGCCGCAAGATGGAACTAGCCGCAGTGAGGTGAGACAAGGCAAAGTATTATGGAGCACGACTAGGCAGTGGCGTAGAAAGGCGGAGGCAACTAGATCAACTAGCGGCGTAATGAGTGGCAACAACAGAGAGAAAATGAGCGAGTTATGGTTCTGGGTTAAAAAGAAATGAACTGATGGTGGCATTGGAAAATATTCAGATTTAGATACGAATTTTAGAGGGAACCAAGAGAGGGAAATGAAATTTTGGAACGATTTGGACAGTTCGCATAAGTCATTTCCGTGGAAAACTATCTCCGTGGAAGCACATGGTTATTTCCGTGGAATTGTACAGTTATTTCTGTGGATAAGTCATTTCCGTGAATCTATACATGGAAATAAAATAAAATAATCTAAAAACGATTTTATTTCCGAGAAATCTTGTTTTACCAGGTAAAAAATCTTTGCTAACCAGGGTAATATCAACAATTCTAGTAGTGTTTATAGTAATTCAATAACGAGATTATAGGACCAAATGGCAGAAAATTGATAATTATAATACCATATATCTTGTGGTGTCACTCGTTATTAATTATAATACCACATATCATATACATGATGTGTTTAAATTGGTAATATATTTATCTTTTTACATACTTTTTTTATGGAAGTAAATATTATATACTTTTTACAAATTTAATAGTCGTATGAAAATATATTGACACTTGTAATTGCAGCTACTAGCACCATACTCTTTTGTATAGCCTAAATGCAGCCATGCGAAACGTGTCAACTTTCTACCCATTTTCAATCAAGTGTTTTTGTTGGTGCTGCAGTTTGTCCCTAAGAAAAATGCAGAAATGAGACAGAATTGTGACGAAATGTATGATTAACTATGATGGATCAAGTTGAAATGGCAACTGAATTTTTTGGGAGAATTCAGAATCCCAATCGGATCGGGAAGAAAGAAGAGGAGAAGCGGGAAAGAAAATAAAACTGCGGGCAGGATTTTTTTTATTTCTGAAGGTGTCATTTTTCTAGACCCGATTTGATTTGACGACTCGGATGAACTAGATGCAGACAACACTCAGTTATAACTGGGTGCAGAGGATGTCAGTTGTTTGTAAGCGGATAAGACAACATTTTAGTTGTAGGATACTCTAAAATCACTTCTTTCTTTGTTACCATGTCTCTTACAAAATAATATTGCATTTCAATATGTTTGGACTTCTCGTGATACTTAGGATCTTTTGAGTATGCTACAGTGGCCATAATATCACAATGAATAGTGATTGGTTTTTCTAGAACCATTTTTATCCCTAAGTGTCCCAATAAATGTTTCAGCCAAACTCTCTCTTGAACAGTCGCTGAACATGCAATATATTCTACTTCCATGGTGAATAAGGCAATGAATGATTGTTTTTGCTACTCCATCTAATAGCTCTGTTACACAATTGGGAAAGCATAACATGATGTAGATTTTCACTAATCAACATCACCACCCCAATCAAATCACTATATCCGATGAAGTTCAAATATTTGCCTTGAAAGCATAACATGTAATCTGTCGTGCCTTTCAAATATCTCAATATCATCTTCACTGCTTTCCAGTGCTCCTCACCAGAATCAGATTGGAAACGACTGACTAGACTTACTGCATAACAGATGTCCAGCCTTGTACACATCATCATCGTGCGGTGCAAGTGTTAGGATTCGGTTAGCGTTCGGGAAGAAAAACCCACTCTCTTACCTAGACGGAGAGACTCCATGCGATGACTAATCACTGGAACATTTGGTGAGAAACTGCGCTGCTATCTCTCTCTCGAACGCATCGATCGTAAGCTCGAACATGAGATCGTCCATGGTTGGAGCTCGAATTTTGACGGAGATAGAGAGCGAGAGAGGGAAAGGAGACAATGGAATATGCGGCTTGGAAGGAGACAGGAGGTTTGAGAGAGTTCTAAACCTAGAACTAACGGATGCGATTCATTTTTTTCTTTCATCTAACGATTCTTATTCATTACATTGATCAAATTGTTTTTTATTTTATTTTTATTTTAAGGTGAAGCCCACAACGATGTTTTGAACAAAAGTTGCTGAAAATTTTGTCGAAAGTGTTGGAGGGAACTCAAAATCAGTACTTTGAATGATTTCTAGAGGTAAATAAATTGGAATTATTTTGTTATTTGATAAAGATTTACCAACACAAATATTTTTATATATCATAATATTATAGTATTTTTAAAATTAATTTCAAACTTTTCAAATAAAAACTTATATTTAACAGAATATTTTCATAATTAATTATTGGATAATAATATTAATTAAGAAAATTTATTTAATATTCGTGTTGTATCATGAAAGATGAAAATTTAATGTTTAGTAAAATATATTTTTTGAAAAATAGATGTGAATAAGAGGTGCAAGGATCTGCATCAAAAGTTTAATAAATCCAATTAATAGAATATTTATTGCATCCGCTAAAATGATGCAGACCACCATAAAAAATAAGAAGATTATTTGCGTTTGGGAATACTGATGCAATATTGCGCCTCCAGCTCTTCTTTTTTAGAGAAAAATAAATGCAATTATTTGCATCAGTACGACAGATACAAATGTAAACTTGCATCAGCGATGCTAATGCAATATGTTCAAGTCAAAATTTAAAGGTCTGAAAATTTTACTGTTGATGCTAATAAAAACTGCAGATGCAAATGATCTCTTGCGGATGCAAATGCGACATCCTCCTGTAGTGTCATTGCATACATCAAACTGTCCAAAATATTTAAATATGGAACTCAAGTCATTTTCTCCATCTCTATTGTAGTTTTGGAACACATATTTATGGTCAAGCTTGTATTTCTTTCAATAGATGTAGTTGCTGATTTACATGTAGACATGTTAAACCTTTCAAGAACCTTTTGTATATAAGAACCTCTCTACTTTCAATAAGTTTTTTGTGATCTTTTTGAACGGTATTTAGAAATTTTAACACCTAAAATATTGCTTGCTTCACCCATATCTTTCATGTCAAATCTAGTAGAGAGCCATTATTTCGTTGACTCAATCAATATTTTATCATTTGATGTTAATAATATATCATTCACATAAAGAGTTAGAACTATAAAATTATTTTGGACCTTTTGATATACACACAATAATCTTCCTCAATCATCTCAAACCATTACATATTACTTGATGAAATCTGAAATCTGAGATGCCATTATCGTTGACTCAATCTCGTATTCCTTTAACCATGCACGAACCTAGTGGGGACATGCTACCAAGCACGCTCTATTTTGTTCATTTTATTCTTGGATTTGATGTTCTATTTTGTCACATTCGCATGAACAACAAATAATTGTTTAGTAGATTGTAGTGGGTTTGTACTTGAGATCTGATTTATATAGAGTTAAGATCGACAGGTATTAAAATGCCAGTTGTTTTGAATTAACAATACATAGATTAAACTCACCTCACTACTTACAGGACATAGCAATAAATATAACAAGGGAGCTGATACGCAGATACCACATTTGATACCGACTATCGATACCGATGTTATTATGCACATTTAGTTGAATTATTATGCACATTATTTGAGTTATTATGCATGTTATTTTTTGTACTGAAATAGTTATGCATGCATTTGAGTTATTATGCACATTATTTTGTTAACATGCATAATAATTTTTCAGTACAAAAATAACATGAAATAACATGCATAATAATTTAAATAATGTGCATAGTAACTCAACTAATTGTGCATAATAACATTGATATCGATAGTCGGTATCAAATGTGATATCTACGGAACATTATCCATATAACAAACATTGTTATGGTGAACAATTTCAGTTACTGTAAATTCTATATTCCGCCAATTGCCAGGCCACTAGGTCTTACAATTGAAAAGTAGATGATCTCTGGGTCATTCTGTTTTGTTTATCCGAATCTGACCAAGTACGTATATGTATCTTGGGACACTTTTTAAGGAAGTATCCAATATTTGGTAGAAAAAAATAGACAATTTTCAAGAAGCCACGCATCAACAGAAAAGTGAATCCAAAATAAAAAATATATAAGAACTTAATGTCACTAAATTCTGTAAACAAATAGGAGAACAAACAGTTGCTATTAACTTGTTAACTATTCAAATATCAAAACTCAAAAGGTAAAATTAAGAAATGAAATGAAATTGCAAAGACATTGACATAAACTCCACTGGTACCACAACATAGAACTAGAATACAACATAATGTGAAGGTATTGTGAATGTATCGTGCCGGAAACGTGTCGATACTTTGGAAGACTCGAAAGAGCATTACATCTCATTCTTGATAGCTAACACAAGATGATCATAAGATACAGACCAGGCTTCCTTCAACTCTTCGGACCACATGTATGGTACCGCCTCCTTTATCGTCTCGAGCAATGCAAACTTTAAAACCTGGATATCAAAAAGTACCAATCCAAATAATGACTTAAACCTTCTATATTAATTTCTTTAGTACTAAATTCAAACACGTTGTCACTTGTGAGTTGTATTTTTGAAACATGAAACACAAATAGAAACAAAAAGTATTGATCTGTTACCTCAAAGTGTACATCAGCAATTCCAGCCTTGAAATGAACTGAGGCCAAGTGTTGCACTGATGTGTTGGCTCCAACATCGACCTTTCCTGTCTTTCTCAACTGGGTAGCTGCTTCACATGTCTACAATCAAATTGTACTAATAGTTATTTTATATATACAGATTGATTACTGGAGCTGCTATAAATAATCAATTACCCAAATAGTATCAACATAGTAAGATGGTTATCTATATACCATTACGAAGACACCCATAGCATGAGCCTTTAGCTTAGGGTTTTTCTCGAGAGGCATATTTGAATCTCGTAGGAAGGAAAACCGCTTTGCTGCTGATGGAATAATTTCAAATAGCCTGTGATTAACAGAAACAGTGGCAATTAGAAATGCAAGCACGGAAGAAATATACGGTACTATGATTATTAAAATACATGTAAAGAAATTTTCTTTTAAGGTACCTCAAGAAAAATTTGAGAGCAAACGTTGGAGCATCATCCTTCATTTCATTCCATGAGTTCACGACAAGGGCCTCCTGTCTTGTGGTGATAACCATGTTGCTCTTTAGCTAATTTTCTCAGGTAACCTTGTAAGTTGTTAATGTGTCTATACACAATTGCCTATGTTTGCTACCAAATCAAATCACATATATATAGTGGTCTAGGGAAGGGTATGGATTGGAATTAAGAAAAAACTAGTCAAAATCATTGCTATGTCGTGAGGAGCAGTATAAGGCCAAACTGGAGGGAACGTGCATGCTTCATAAGCCTACAAAAGTTGGTTATTATGGAGGGGGAATTTATTACAGAAACTAATTCTAGGGGCGATACCAGATTCATATATTGATTGTACATAATGCATCTTTTATATACTTATTCCCAAACAAATCGTAGATGCTTGCCAGGTCACATACCAGATGGCAGTTTGAGTTCAGAAACCAAACTCTAATGAAACCTCAGGAGTGTGCTCTCCACACTGCGACCTTCAACTAATGACTACTCAAAGTATTCACTTTTCCATTATATTTAGATAATTCTCAGATGAGACATAATATATTATTAATACTATCAATTTGGAAACGGTATCGATATGTTCTCTGTTCTTTAAAATTTCTTTGCCTTAAAATTGGATTCATTTGCTAGCTAGTTGTTGAAACTAAAACTACTGATCGTTCAAATTTCAAAATAGATCACAATAATTAACAAAACAGTTCTTTTGTGTAGAAATGAAGTCTATATTGAACTTTATTTTCATAAAATTGCTGAATTTTTACGTTGGCTCGTCAAGCGTATCACAATCCTCCTCATCTTCGAGCTTGGAACCGGTTATGTAAAACATATGGGAAGTTATTTATTCTATATATGTATATATAATATTATATTTTACATCCAGTGTGCGATCAAATAATAAAGTCAATCGGATGTTGCAGCATGAAGAGACTGGAAATGAACAAACCGTTTTAGGTAGAATAAAACTAGAAACCTGGTTTTGCCCCAGGAATTGACTAAATTTATTATAGAAGGCTTATGAAGCACCTCCTCTCCATTCTGTACCTTGTAATGCACCACACGTATGTTCTTGGATATTGACTAAATTTATTTATTCCCAGAGTACCCTTTATCAGATCGATATATAAGTGACTTGCTCTCAATAGCTTTTTCATAGCAAACCTGTTAAGCAGCAAAAAAAGTTTACACAGTTTTCTGAGAAAGTTTTATATAACAGAACAAAATGGTTATCAGCGCAAAACAGGAGGCCCTCGTTGTGATTTAGCGTTTAGCGTTTGCACGGTTTAGCGGTGGAGGGATGATTTAGCGTTTAGCGTTTTATCGATGATAAAACGGTCGATAAATTACCATA
>CAXKVX010004435.1:0-19470 GCA_964058865.1 Eleocharis quinqueflora
TAACCAAATGTGAATTTGATACAAAATTTAGTGATCTTTCAAAAAAAAAAAATTACTTTAATTTATTCCAATGGAAAGGAGAATAAAACAACAAAAAGACTTCCTAGACTAATTAAGAGTAAACAAAATCAAGAAACCAATAAAAGAATAAAAAAAGACCATATCCAATTTAATTGGCAGTAAAGTTTCGCTAAGCTAGTTCAGTACTCCATTTGAATTTAGAGGAACGGAGCTCTCTCACCAATCGACGCACTTATAAGAACCCACGAACCACGAGTAGAACAATCCTCCTGTCTATCCTAGTATTCTTCTCTTTTCACACAACCTAGACACCGGAACGAGATCTTCTACCGCGCAGTACCGTCACTGTGCGTACTGCGCAGCAAATTTCAGCCTTTAATTTGCATCAAGATTCGTGCAAACTAAACTTTATAATATCAGACTCCTGAATTAAATCTGAGCCGTCCGTAACTTACAGCGCGTAAATCTGAACCATCCGTCGATGCTGTGCGGTAGAAGAATCGGGTCCCTAGACACCTAGTCAAGATTCAAGACCCCATAAATTACAACCTCTCTCTTTTTCTCTCTCTGTCTCTCTGTCTTTGTCCCTTCCTCTCCCTCTTCCAAATACTGATGTCTGATCCTTGCAGTCTCTACCTCTGTCTTTCTCCCCCCTCCTCCACAGTCGCACTCGACCTGAATTCTTCCATCAAACCAACTCAGAACTGGTCAGAAAGGAATAAAAAGAAGTTAAAACTAACTCTCTGGGACTCTACCACCTTCAGACCCATCATTTTTCATGAAGAACTCGAGCCTATCATGGCCTCCATGGGTTTCTTCCCTATCATCAGCGAGAATGGCGGTGCCAATATGGAACCAGCAAAGAATTTGAGAGGTATTACAGAGCCGGTGCAATGGAGGGAGTATGCATTTAGGAGCGTCAGACTGATAACAGGTTCGGTTTGGGGTCCTGATTCAAGGCGTTACCCGAGGTTACCCTATCCACGAGTGGACGGGTTGCATTTCAAAACGTACCGGGTCTTTTTGGCAGCTATTCTGCATTATGTCAACCCCTTTGTTTTCCTGGACAGACTTCATATCAGGTAGGCTAGTTAATTTGTTTGAGCATTTTCGTAAACAGTTGTTGTATTTCATGTAGCATTTGCAAAGATTGTTTATTTTGATGTAATTGAGGATAATAAAATTTCATTTGAGCTACATTTTCGGTTCATGACTTCATGTAGCTTTTTGTTCTTTGCTTTCTGATGAGATTAATGACTATCTTTAGATTTCTTAAGAGAAAATAATAGAAAAGAATAGTTCTTGACACATTGTAAATATAGATAATTAGATATTTGCAAGGATTCAAAATTAAGGACAACAATGTAGTATTGAATTTGGAACAAAGAAGTTATATTTTTATATGAATTTTCTTCTAAAAAAGAATTTTCAAGTAGTGATTGTCTACTTGACAATAGGAAGTTTGTTAAGATTGATGTTTTGCTTCTCTTGACGTACATCAGTGCCTATAGTATGTACTCTGGTATCTGATTTACTTGTTTCATAAGCAAAAGATTAACATTAGGAACTCCTATATATTATTATATAGTATATTAGTATGTAACCTGGTTTGCATATTTCCCAAGCAAAAATATTTTAGCTTTAATTCAATTGAATTAATACTTTTTTAGTTGAAACTTGAAACATCCTTGTTGAAAATTGGAACCTATAATATTTGATATTTACTTTGTTTTAGAAATAACATTTATTAAAAAAAATCATTTTTTGTGAATTCCAGACCAATTCGGCTTAGCATGTTAGACAATGGCGACATACTCAAACCAATGAGGGGTATCAATCCGGAGCTTGAGTTAGTGGCAGTCTACTACTATCGAAAGAATACTTTTGAAGACATCTCCGAGGATATGTTATGTTACACCGACAAAATCAAGATGTTCATGAGGAAGGACGAGATAAAGAATATTGAGATTGAGAGGGATGACTCATCTCATATTGTCTGCTTGATTAATGAGGCAGATGCTTTGCATGGATCAGGTTTGGGATTAATTAGGAAGTATGAATACAGGGGGGTATGAGTGCTTGAGGTTTATTTGGGCGCACCGATGAGTCTATGGTTGTTGTGTGTGGTGATTCGAGATGGCTGGTAGAGTGGTGTAGACCGTGTAGTGTGTTGCAATTAATGTCTCTCTTTTGACAGAAGAATTACATATGAGTTTCAGGAGTATTAACTGGTAAGGCTTACTGTAACAGGAGAGCTAGAAATGATTATAACAGAATTAGTTGTTACGCATTGATTGCGGGATTAGTTACAGCTGATTAGGATTAGTTACAGCAGGTCAGCAGCTGCTTTCCATTAAATATGATACTGTGCTGTACTGTAAGGAACTCAGATGAAGTATAACATTTAATCAGAATCTTCTGTCTTCTTATTCTCTCTATCTCCTCTCTATGTTATTAAGGAGATATATATAAAATGTTGCTATAAAAGTGAAATATTTAACTTTTTTGCATTAATGCCCACATTAGCTTATGTAGTTTAAAACTTTAAATGACTAAGAAAGTATGAAATAGTGTCTTGGTGAAGTAGGGAGTCTTGGAGGTTGATAGAACTTTGTGGGATAGGCATGGTGATGGAACAATTTCTAGGTTTACTTGGTATAGACATTTTTCTAATTTAGATTTAGAAGGAAAATTGTAGGCACATGTATGTAACTATGTATTATTTGAGGACTGAGGTAACAAAGATAAATTGTTTTAAATCCGACTGCACACCGTTCCATTAGCCTGGTAATGTTATTTATGTGCCAGTGTAATGTTATTTATCTAATTTAGATTAAGATGTATCCACCAAATTTCTTTTGGGTTTATCTATGTGCCAGTGTAATGTTATTTTTATTTTCAAAAGGAGCACAGCACTGTATGCAGATACATGCAATTGCTGTTCTGTAAACTTGTATGATCCCCTTGACTAGTAACAAATTTTTCTAAAATTATTTTGGTTGATGGAAAAGTGAAAACACAGACCTACTGGTCAAGCTGTAATGTGAACTCAAGTTAGAGAGGACCTAGATAAAATTACAGATATGATAACTTCTTAAAATTAATGATGTTTCCTTTATCCCAAAAAAATGCTGGTTTATACAGCTAACACTTATCTCTTCATGTTTAAATAAAGGGTTTCTTAATACCAAATTGACAAGTACATTCTATCACTATGTACAATGAAAATAGTTCAGATTATTTAAAACAAAGAGAGTACAAATCTGCTCGGCTTGGAGGAGCTTTCAAATGCGCTCTAATATGATGAAATGGAACCATTCTTTTAAACTTCTTATTATCAGGCCCACAAAGGATTGAAGGTGGGCCCATTTAATAAGGTCCAATTTTGTGCATATCAGAGCCTATAAAAGCCCACACAATACAATCCAATTCTATCCAGATTCCAGATCATACGCTCATGTCAGAATCCAACGATCAGCACAGTCACCCACTCACCCTTCCATAGCCTGGTACATCATGCGGCCCAAATTTAACCGTTTGATCTTGATTGTACGGTGAGTAGCTGTCTATCTGGTTAGGGACCACCGGACCAGTACCCGATGGCGCTGTTTTGCTGATGTCAGATGGAGATCGATATAATAATAATATCAAAAGAAACGCGTGCGACCTTTCACCTTTGCCAATAAGCTCAGCACCTTCAGTGCCAAACTACCGATCTAGAAGTAGATGAGAGAAGTAGAAGGGAGGAGGTATGTGGTTATAGGAGGCATGGGGTATGTGGGGGCCACGCTGTGCCTGGAGCTCGTCCGCCGTGGGGCCGCCGAGGTTCGCTCCTTCGACCTCCGTCGATCCTCGCCGTGGGCCCCACTTCTCGTCGACGCTGGCGTCAAATGCATCCATGGTATGTGCCTTGCCTTGTTTGTTGTTGCCCTCTCTCTTCTCTTGTTTCGAGAGGGTGTTGATTTTGTTCTCTTGGTCTGGAATTGAGTGATCAGCATGGTTCAGTTCTAGTTAACACCGTGCTTGAATTATTACCTCTGAGGACATGGCTTATTGGCAGGGTTCACAAATATGCTGAAGCCAGGTTTCATATCAAAATGTGCAGATGAATTTGGGAACCAGTATTAGTATAGTTCTCAAATTCCTTGATAGTAGAGACCTCGCTATTACTATTTTAAGTAGCTCAATAGGGTACTTTAAGGCACCAGGGTTTTGTGGTTATCGACAACCTTAGTTTCAAAAGAAACTGCAAGGAAACCAACTTATTTTAAAAAAAAAAAAACAAGTACAGACCTCACTGTTTCTAGATTTTCAATTTTGGACAGGAGATGTGATCAACAAGGACAATGTAGAGAGAGCCTTTAATAGTGTTGATTGTGTATTCCACCTTGCTTCATTTGGCATGTCAGGGAAGGAAATGGTACAGACGAGGCGGGTTGAAGAGGTTAACATAAAAGGAACGTGCAATATACTGGATGCATGCCATGAGGCAGGTGTTAAGATGCTTGTCTATATTAGCACATACAATGTGGTTTTTGGTGGTCAAGAGATTGTAAATGGTGACGAGTCCATAGATTATTTTCCTATTGATGCTCATGTCGACCCATATGGCAGTACCAAGTCCGTTGCTGAGCAGCTGATACTGAAGAGTAATGGCAGACCATCCAAGTAAGTATTACATTTGTCTTACTTTTTATTCACCTTTTAGCATTTGTCACAGTAGTTTGTGATGTTTTTGTATTCTTGTCAGTCTGGTGCAAAGTCATTCTTGGTGCAAATTATGTACCATTTGTTGTGATTACAACTTCCATTAACAGACGCACAAAGAGAATTTTTTGATAAAGAACCAATTAGTTTCTTTTGGTCCATTATTATTATGATCTTTTATGCTGGTACAATTTAACTAGTCCAATCAGTGTCTTTGATCTTTGGTACTAATTATGCGCCTACTTTATATTATCAAAAAAATATTCTGAGTAAAGTTATGGTGCTCCTAGGAGCATTAAGGCATGCCATACTCTTAACTCAAAAACATCATTAGACATCTATAAATTTCGATTTATCATGCTTAATAATTTCTTTATATCAAAATCTAGTAGGAAACAAAAAAAAAATGTATTTTTAATGTGTTTTTTAGTACTTGTTTTGAATTTTTGAAAGTGACTCCAAAATAAGAATAAAATAATCAATGTTTATATATAAAACTAGGTCATTTAAAAAAATCAAAACAGGTACTTAAAAAACTCTAAAAATAGAGAAGTTTGTTTCCTACTAGATTTTGATATAAAAAATTATTAAGCATGATAAGTCGAAATTAAAGGTGTCTAATGATGTATTTGAGTTAAGAGCACGGAAGACCTTGGTGCTCCTAGGAGCACCATAGTTTTACTGAAAAAAGTCTTGTATATTTATGTGATCATAATTACTGCTGTAGAGAGAGCAAGACAAAGATAAGGTGAGAAGATGGAACAGAATTCACAAAAGAAGTCAAATAAGATGAGAAATCATTCTTATGGCATAATATGTGGTCAATGTGAATGGAATCATGATCAAATTGTTAAACTGACTCTAAATGTGGTCTTTTCTTAAAAAAAAGTCTAACCATGTAATTATTCCGGTCTTAATTGTTCTTTCAAACACCGCTCAATATGTAATTTAAAGTTTTTTGGAAATAATCCTTTGAAGGAGCAAAATGGACTCATGCCTCTACACATGTGCAATTCGACCAGGAGCAATATATGGCCCAGGTGAGGAGAGGCACCTTCCAAGAATAGTCTCCCTTGCTAAATCAGGTCTGTTGCTCTTTAAAATTGGGGATGCAAATATCAAGACAGACTGGGTCTATGTGGATAACCTTGTGCATGCAATAATTTTGGCTAGTACCAGACTCTCAGGTGATGTGCACAGTAAGGAGGGCAAGGCCATAGCTGCCGGCAAGGCATATTTCATTTCTGATGGTAATGATATGTTGTTTCGTCATTTACTTCTAAATTTATTCGGTTATGGAATATGAGATATGGAAGTACAATGTATGCTTGGAAACAACATGTTGTCACAAATGATGCTCATAGTTATTACAAGATGCAGTAGAATTATGTATGGCTGGAAGTCATGAGTACTTGGGTTCCTGGTCATCATACTTGGTTTGGTTAAAGTTCCCACGTTGTAGTTTGGGCATTGTTCTTGGGTATTATGTATTTTATGTGAAGCGTGTGTTGAAAAGATGCTTTATTGAGTGGTTTCTGGTATCCAGCCTGTGGGAGGCTTGTTTGTTGCCATCAGTATTTCATCTGTAACGCACTCTCAAAAAAAGAAGTATTTCATCTGTAATGTTCAACTCCCCTTCTGGCTTTTATTCGTCTGAGTTGGATAAAGTTACTAGGTAACAAAACCCTGAATGTTTTACCATATGGCTCAGAAAGCTTACGGGATTAGGTTAGGCTGTTGTCAGAGTTAAAATTCTCCCAAATTCCGTCTAGGTCAATTTCTGGTAAGGCTATCTTCTCTAGTGGTAATGTCTGTCCTGACTAGCTGGTCTGATCTTGCATCATATTTTGGGTCAGGTCTGGTTGAAAGTTAAGACTATGATGCTTGTTGTTTAGACCAAACCATCTGGTTGTGATCAGTGAGATCCAGTTGGGGTGCAGGATTCAATTTGAGGTTTAAATTAAGTTATATTTGATTTAGGTCAGACTATTCTGGGTTATGGTTCCATGTCTTGGGCTTAGTCAATTGAGGTAGTATTTGACTTTGTGGTACACAATGCATTGAAAATCTTTAACCCTATTTTGGTGAAAATATTAGTGTGCTCCAATTGGGTTTCATCTCTATCCTTGCCCAACTTGTTTGGCACTAAAGATTTTGTTGCTCCTGTTGTTGTTGATGAAAATATTGTGCGCTTATTTATGAGATGCATCCTTTTTGCAGGTATGCCTGTTAATACATTTGAATTTCTTGTTCATCCTCTTCTTGAAAGTTTGGATTATCACGTTCCCAAAATAACATTGGGGGTCCCACTTCTGCTTTTTATTTCACGTATTTTCTTGTTCATGTACACCACCATTTTATCACCATTGCTACATCTACGATGCATCCCTCAACCTCTTCTTCTTCCAGCTGAAGTGTACAAGGTCAGCTTAATAATTTACATTTGAACTGCACATTTTTTTCCATTTTTTGCTCAAATGAGAGTAGGATTCTGTAATGATGTAATAATATCACAGTTTCATTTATGTTCACCTTCCCCTGCCCCTTTGGTTTGTAATGTTGAACTAATGATATCTGTTGTACAGACATGCCTGTTATCTTGCTTGTCACCTTGTCTGTCACCTCAGAACCAGTATCAACTAATTGGTTCAGTTTTCAACTTTTCTTTTACTTTGGGCAATATCTGAAACACCACCACTACCATTTTGGTCAAGGTTGATGCCCTTCAATGATATAATAATACCATGCCAAAGCAAGCTTGAGTGAGTATTATGTGCTGCACCTTGACTAATAATTAAGAAATAATACAGTTATAGAATTTGGTACATAATATATGTTTTTCCTGTGAACAGGTGGGCATCACACACCATTTCTCCATCAAGAAAGCAAGAGAAGAACTAGGCTACACACCACTATTCACTCCTCAAGATGGCCTAGCTGCCACAATCTCATACTGGCGAGACCGAAAGAGGAGAGAACTAGACAGGCCCAACATTTTTTGGTGGATCGCCATAATTCTTGGCATGCTCGCTGTCTTTGCAGCAGCATTTCTGCCCCCTGTGGGGCCGGTAAAGCCTATCCAAGCGCTCGGCCTGTTCATATTTCGGTCGGTGCTGGCCCTGAAGATTCTGTTTGTAGTGGCAGTGGGGTTGCATCTGGGGGAAGGCGCATATGCGTGGTTTCTTGCCAGAAAGGTGGACCCGACAAATGCCAGTGGGTGGTTCTGGCAAACGTTTGCACTTGGGTTTCCGTCTCTTAAGCTCTTGCTTAAGAGAGCTAGGAATTCCTTTGTTTCATGAGAGTTATTTTCCATTCTTTTTTCCTATATCTTTTCGCTGAGTGGACAGTCATGATTTAATTTGATTTAGTATTATTCGCTAGAATGGTGTCAGCTCTGAAATTTCAGCTAATTATCTTATGAATAAAAAAGAAGATAATGAAAAAAAGTTCTGTGCCCTGTCTCTATTCGCTTAGAAGTACTAATAGCAAAATTTGTGCAACTAAAATATCGCCGTAGTCTCTATATTGATGAGAATTCTTTAACAAAAATTTTGATTAAAAAAAAGCAAAAAAACTGCTTTTACCGTCCCTATTTTGCAGCAAATCTAACACAGTTCATGCAGCTGCTTGTTTATGCACAACAAAGATTTTACAGTAATTACTGATGCCTGGAAAATAAAAGTTCTAAAATTAAGAAAATGTTCATTTCTTATAATACCAATACCTTGTGTAACTCATTCTTGGTGCAGGCAAATTAAGATTTTACTGTTCCAAAAACAAGCACGTCAAAGGTGGAATGCTGGAATTTTGTTTGTTATTTTTCTACATTTGTCAAGTTATGTTTAAATTTTGCTTCTTTTTTATTCAATTTCCATTGGCAAGATTTGACCGCTCAAAAATAAATTCACAGGTCGGAGTAATTAATCTGACAGTCACCCATTTCACCAGGCTCACCAACGTGGATTCGTATCCCGTGAAATAACCTGGATTACAGAAGGGTCAAGCATCTAAGCCGTCGATTCCAATTAACGGATGAGATGATATCCGAACTGTCCGAAAACGTTGCCCGAACTGATTGACATTTATTTCTTCAAATTCCTTTGTTTATTCTCTCCTGGGAAGGAGCTCCGTCTCCTCAAATTAAAAAAAAAAAGAAAAAAAAGGCTTCCATTCCTCTCCATCGAAGCACTCCGTCTAGGTCAGTTCTCCAAAGAACATGTGACATCTCTTCTTTCATTAACAAACTTAGAAACTAACCATTCTTGATTCTTCAATAAAAAACTCTTTCAAACAACAAATGGGTTCAATTGGGTGTTTTGATTCAATCCCAATTTCATTTCTTGAAGGTTGCTGATTCGTTCTCTACTCATAACATCACCAAATATTTGTAGCTTATATTAATAAATAAGTTGTTATTGTTGAGAATGCAATGTTGATAAAGGGTACTTGCATTTTAGCTCAGAACATGCTCTTAATTTTACTATATTATTTTACTGGTATCATTTGAAAATAGATATTAGATTAGTGTTTTCTATCTTATTGTGTATGTGTTATTTAACAGAAAGAAATAATTGTTGAGAAGCTCTAAACGATTGTTGAGTGACTGGAAGCATCTCAGAGCTAATTTATTTCTGAAGGTAATTGCATTTCTCCATGATTGTACACCGTTTTATAAAATGGAAATTAGAAGAATCAAGTTGAATCTTTTGATCATATGTTATGAGCCATTTTATTTTGACTTGACCAAATCAACAATGTGAGATTTCTTATCACTTTTCATTGCTTTATTTTTTAGAGAATACATAATCGATGAGTGGAATGGAGTGGGTTCCTCAAGAAGTAATGGAATTTATGAATACAGAAGAAGCATGGAACTTTTGGGTTAGATATGCGGGTAAAATTGGTTTTCATGCCAGAAAGAGCTTTCACAATAAAAGTCCTTTGGATGGTAAAACGACTTCAAGGGCATATGTTTGTGGAAATGAAGGTTTTCGTGCTGATGATAAGAGAAATGATCAAGCTAAGCGTCCTCGACAAGAAACACGAACCGATTGTCGAGTTCGGTTGGTGTTGAAGTTGAATAGAAAATCTAACAAATATGAGGTGATTGAATTTGTTAGTGAGCACAATCATATTCTCCAACTACCACAAGCTTGCTACCTCTTGCCATCTCAACGAAAAGTAAGTAAATTTTTTATACGACTCAGATTTTGTCAAAGAACAAACACTAACGAAACCAAATAAAAGTTACATTCATAACATTTGTAGGTAACAAAGGCTGCAGCCGTAGATATTGAACTTGCAGATGCTTCAGAAATTCGACCAAGGCAAGCACGCGAGATGATGGGTCGTCAAGTTGGTGGTAGAGAAAATATTGGTCATACTCTTGTAGATCAAAATAATCACCTGCGAGATGTGCGTAAAGAAACTTTAATTCATGGTGAGGCGATTAGTATTTTAAGGTACTTTTGCGAACAAGCAACGGATAATCCTTCTTTTCAACATGCGGTACAAGTAGATGATAAAAATGAGATTAGCAATATTTTTTGGGCAGATGCACAAATGATAATAGATTATGCTCAATTTGGTGATGTGGTTATTTTTGACACAACACATGGCACGAACAAGGAATGTAGACCATTTGGTGTTTTCGTTGGTTTAAACCATTTTAGAGAAACCGTAATATTTGGAGCGATACTCTTGTATGACCAAACCATCGAGTCTTTTGAGTGGGTATTTACTACCTTCCTAGAAGCCCATAACAACAAAAAACCCGTAACTATATTTACCGATCAAGATGCGACGATGGGAATAGCAATAGCCAATGTATTTCCGAACACAAGACATGGATTATGTACTTGGCATATATCGGAGAATGCCGCAAGGCACTTAAGTTGTCATAATAAAGATGGTATAAATTATGTTAGTAAATTTAGTCAATGTGTCTATGAGTATGAAGATGAGGAAGAATTTGAAAATGCCTTTAGGGAGTTAGAAAGGAAGTTAGGAGGAACTTGGCTGCCTTTTGTGTACAAAGAAAGGAAAAATTGGGCTCATTGCTACATGAAAGATGTTTTTAGTTTGGGAATTCGAAGCACACAATTATGTGAGAGCCTTAATAAGGATTTGAAGAACTATTTAAAGTCGAACTTGGATATTGTCCGATTCTTTAAGCATTTTGAGAGAGTTGTGATTGACAAACGCGAGAAAGAGACCATTTCTGAATATGATTATAGAAGGAAAGTACCAAGATGTAAGATGAATATCCCTATTCTCCTTGAATTGAGCAAGCTTTACACACCTAAAATTTTTGAACTCTTTCAATTAGAATATGAACTCTCTGTAGCAAGTCAGATTGAACATTTAGGGGAAAATGAGTACAAGGTTACAATTTTTGGTGTGGGTACGATTCAATCTAAGTGTTGTACGGTCACTTGGAATCCAAGTGATAAAAAAAATTTCATGTAGTTGCAAGAAATTTGAGAGATGGGGCATTTTATGTTGTCATGGATTGAAAGTGTTAGACACAATGAATTTTAAGTTGATGCCCAAAAAATATGTGCTAGAAAGATGGACTCATGCATCAAGAAATCACATAGTTTGTGATAAAAATGGGATAATAGTTGTTGATACTAAGCTAGATCTTGCCAGACGCAACCGAGACCTTTGTCGCAAGTTCACTAGGATAGCCGCAAAGGCATGTACATCGGAAGAAACATCCTTCTTTCTGGATAGTATTTTGGACAAGGTAGATAAGGAAATTGATGAAAAGCTTCTAGACAATTCGAAATCAGCAAACTCCAACTGCAATACTAATGCCACACCTGATTTTATGAAGAATATTGCTGAAAATCAACCTCATTTGAAGAAAAAGAATATAAAGATGAGAGAAAAGCGACATACAAGTTGGGTTGAAGATTTGCCTCGAAAAAATAAACAAAATACTAGAAAGCAGCAACCTGTCAACACATAATTCCACCAAAAATGAATTGTCATCAGCAATTGATAAGGTAAATTAAAAACAAGCTTGCTTACATACAATTCTATAACTATTACTAACATATTATTTGCATCATATATAGGAATTGGAGATATCTGATGCAAATTGTAACTCAACTAGAGAAGTGTGGTGTGCAGAAAAAATAGAAATATGCCAGCAGTCTGGGCTTAAGAGTTTTACAGTTATGCTGATGGTGAGTATTTATTGTTGCACATTTTGATCGAGGTTTTAGTAGAAGTTAACATTAAAAAACAGTGAGGTAATCTCTCTTTGTTGTAGGGTGTTCAATGTGAAGTGTGGTCTGCACCTTTTGATCTTCTTGATGATGATGTTAATTTAGTGAGGTAGTTTTTTTTACAAAATGAAATTTCAAAGTCTATTGTAATTCAATTATACAATATTTACTAACAATGTCTTCTTATTGTTATGTAGGGAGTAATTGCAGATGGCACCATGAATAGTTATGATATTTTTATATTTTGATAGATAAAACTCTTTTTTGTATTTCTATTGATAGAGCTTTCTTTTGATATAGTAAAGGAAAATAGCTCTCTTTTGATATTTTGATATTTTGATATTTTGATAGATAAATAGATTTCTTTTGATACATCTCAGTTCGAGGGCAAAACAATCTCTTTGTTCACTAAAGGAAAAATTAAGTTTCTCATTTCTTACTAATTGATTGTGGCTTATAAACTAATTGGAACTTATGTTACAATTTTAGTTGTATTGTGTGAATAACATCTTTCACTTTCTGAGAAAAAAAATAGCAAACTGTTAGTTATTGGCTAGTTGTGCATTCTAAAAAACACTTTCAACACCAATTGTACTGATATCACATACGTTGAAATGTTATTTCATTAATCAAAAGAAATACATGAATAATGTTTCTGAAAAAATAAAAAAAGAATTACATGAATAAGGCTACAAAATTGCGTTAATTAAAAAAAGAGTGAGATTTGTATAATAACTATCATCAAAGCTGACATCTAATTTGCTCCTATTAGCCAAGTCATGAACTACATTTAGTTCTCAGCTGTATGAAAGATTCAAATTCAACTAGTAGCCATTGCTTTGACTTTCACCTAAAATATTCAAATTCAATTAGTAGCCATTGCTTTGCCTTTCACCAAGTTTTTCAAGCTGTATGAAATATTCTCCAACCAAAATTGAGGTTCATGAGCTCAGCTGGAGGTGAGCATTTTTACCAATAAGCACCTATACCAATGAGCATTTCTTTTAGTACTCTATCCACCATTGAAATTTGAAATTAGAAGAATGAACTCATTTGATTAACATCTAATCAGCAAAAGAAAGGAAAATAAGAAGAGCTAATAATCAATTATACTAACCTCGTTGATGATAAATACCTCAACGAGTTCTCCAATACAGTGGTAATTTTGCTTTGCAATCTATACTTTTACTTGAATATGAGATATGTGGAAGAAAATATGAGAGATCGCATTGATGTCAAATTGAAAGAGAAGAAAAGCTATGCTGCAAGTACGACGAGCAAGAGGTTTAGAAATCAAGCACTTCGGCGAAGTGATCTCCGTAGCAAGTGGAGAGGAATGAAAGCGTTCTTTTCTATTTTTTTTCAATTTGAGGAGACAGAGCTCCTTCCCAGGAGAGAAAAAACAAAAGGATTTGGAGAAATAAATGTCGGTCAGTTCGGACAACGTTTTCGAACAGTTCGAATATCATCTCATCCGTTAATTGAAATCGACAGTTTAGATGCTTGACTCTTCTGTAATCCAGATTATTTCACGGGTACGAATCCAACGAATGCAGCCAAAACAACCCAATATTAAATATCTATAAAGTGGAAAACATAACCTTTCCAGCAACCCGCATGCGTTATTTAGTTTTCTTTTAATGTCGGCAAGTATTTTTTATGTAATTAATAAAACAGAGTGGTTTATATACTTCCATTCTGTTTCGATGAAAAGGTTCTCGATCCGACTCTGAGTGTCTGACAGTGATTTCTTTAAATTTGCAAAAGAAAAGAAAAACAATTAGAGCCTTAGATCTATTAATTGATGCATCTCATCACATATTGTCAAACGATGCTGTGGATGTATTTCTAAATAGACGATAGAACGTGGCCATGTCTTCACTGTCTGAAATCTAAATTATATAGAGACAGGCTACCGAAATATTGGAATTTTATGAGAATCTTCCATCCCAGCTGTGATTTATTTATTTGGAATTTGTCAATTTGGTTCAAGGAAACATTCAGAAAATTTTTATTTGATCCTGAAAAAAATAAGAATTATATTTATTATTCATGATTTTGAATATTTAACAATCATAATTCTATTTTTCTGCATTCACGTACATGAGTTTTTTAGACGCATGTGTAGAATCTAGGAGCCTAAATACTTAACTATATTTCTATCGGTTTAACCAAATAAGAATTTAAATTGCAAATTTCACAAACTATAACAATCAATTCAATTTATGAAATTCAACAAGCAATTCAATCAATTATCTAATCAAGCAATTTAAACTAATTGAATTGAGATAAATATAAATAAAGAAAAGGGAAAGAAATGCTCAATCGCGTGTTGACGGAGTTCGGCTTGCACAAACGGCCACGCCTACTCTTCGGGTCCCCGACGCCCCTGCTTCTTGCCGTAACAAGCCCTGTCCGCTACACTACAATAAACGCTTGCTTAGCGCTACAACTTCGGAATTGAAGCTCTCTTACACACCGGTGGAGAATCGAGCCGACTTTTTTGAACTCACTTACACACACGTCGTGCCTAAACGTGTTGTGTCTTAACCGTGTCGTGTCTAAACATTTCGTATCTTAACCTGTTTGTTCCTTGTTGCTTCGACACGACGTGTCTTATTCGTCTTAATCGTGTCGAAAATAATAAAAAACTAAAAAAATTACAAGAACATAAAAATATGAAAAATCTTTAAATTTTATAGACAATTTTTTTTTGGACAATATGAAAAATTAATCGTGTTGCTTCTAAGACATTTTTTGGACGTGTCTATCCGTGTCGTCGTGCCTAAATGTGTCTTGTCTAGACGTGTTGTTGTGTCGTGTCGTGTCGTGTCGTGCCGTGTTGTTCCCGACAGTAAAAAACATAAACACAACACGTTTAAGATACGACACATAAACTGTTTGTGCCGTTTTTTAACACGCGGATATGATTTCGAGAACCACTCTTCGAAGAAATAAACTTTATATATTTCTTTTCTTTTTAAAATGACGAAGGCACCGGTGTCCATTATAATTTATAAAGAGAAAGCAAAAATGAGACTTTATAATAAAAACAGAAATTTGGGCCCATGCGTCAGGTATTCAGATCATGTGATCTAGATGTACCGTGACTTTGGAGAAGAATGCCTTAAAGAGTATGTCGGCCAAGCGGCGTCCATCTCGGAACAGTATTTTCTGGAGAGAAAATTTGTATCCTCAAAGCTAATCTGAACCGTCGGTTTAAAAATCAACGTTCGATCGTCAGTGATATAATTCAGAGAGATTTTTTATATTATTAATCAGAACCGTTTATTCTTAATCTGATAGTTCGGATAAAAAATTCTCTTTTCCCGAAGGAAAAAATTTCTCGAGAGGATTTTGTTGCCGTCCATCTCATGCAAGACTTATACAGGCTGTTGGGACTTGGGACTTGGAGAAAGCATATCCGGTGCAACGCTACATCCGCGCTACATGCATTCAACGGTCCTGATTCGTGAACAAGACGAATCGACACTCAAATGAATTGCAGGAGATTTTTTAATATGGAACACGAATTTTGAAGCGTACATGATCCGACACAGGTGCTGCGCTGTACCTGATTTGGATTCTGTTTCTGAAGATACGGAGAAGACAATTATGCACCTATGCCCTTGTGAATATAGATTTTGAATATCAATAGTTCTCCGTCTCCAACTAATTATTAGCATTTTAATTCATGTGAAAGCAGTTATTAGCACATATTGGTACGGATCCCTCTTTCTATACTCCAACATTGCGTAATTGTTCATTTTCACAGTTGAATGAACAATATTTTCATTGTTCACTGCTATCTTTGTTCAATTTTTTTTGCCGTTATTTTTTTTAATTTAAATGATTTATTATAATTTTATTATTGTAATACAAAAGTTTGAAATTTAATTTTTTCGCGCGGAGCGTGAGTCATACGCCTAATTTCAACTCATGTATCAAATATAAATGTTCATGATCCCGACTCAATTTAAGCCGAGAAGAGGAACAAATGAAAATGAAAGACAACCTGAGAAGGGTTTGTTATGATTGTTGAACCGAGAGAGGACAGTCCGAGGAAAAGTACAAAGGAGAATCAGAGAGAATAAAAGAGAGAATTTAGTAGCTAGTCCTATTTTGTAAAAAATCGTTCTTTTTCTGTCAGGATTTCGTATATTTATAGGCCGAAAGTTATGGGAGCGGGTCAGCCTTGGCGGATCATTCACTTGGGTCGTTCTGGATCGTGTTCTTCTTTCATTTTCAATGTCGAATTCCAATGGACCGATCATGGAGGCCCTATCAGTTCAAATGGTCACTTTTAAGCTGTCTTGTAAGCTGAAAAACTGTATGCCAATCGAAACAAAATGGTAGGCTAGAAGTGTCAGATCTTAAAAGCTTCAAAGATCCATGCGACAGGGCAACTATTCGGGCTCAACTTTATGGGACAATGAATAATTTTTTTTTGAGACAATAGTACCAACGACATTTTGGTGCATATGAAAAGAGAGGAACCGTCAAATCTTCTCTTCTAAGACACTGCCCCCAAAACCTCATCGTAGTGGAGATCTTTCAGGAGACCTCGTCGTAGCATCTCTTAGTCGATCAATAGCTCATCTTTGTACATTTCAATAATAGAGCATTATACTAGGAGATGTAATAAATAATGTATCGCTGTAATACTATTTTTTTTTAAGTAGGCAATGCGTACTTTCTTAAAAAATTGGCAAATTTTAACATTAATCTATATACAAATTGAACTACGGATAACAAGCTATCGTATAAATTTGGTCTTAATAATTTCGATTCTTGTAAAATAGTGCTAATTTTTTATGTATATGTATTGTTCGAATAAGTGCAGATCAAATCAACAACGTTTGTTCCTTGCATTTTTTTCAGTATGAAATATTGTTATGCGAGAGAGAAATGATGGCTTGAGTGAGGTAAAAGATTTCTTGCAAGGTATTAAAGAAAATTTACAATGATTCATCGCTTCATTTAAAAATTTATTGTGCAAATAAGCAGTATGTAAGCATAAAAAGTGAAGCGAGAGGTTTCTTTGAGTTACACTTAAATTAAATTATTAAATTATATCAATTGTGCGACATGTGAATGAACAGTGCTATTTTTTTTTTCGCGTACCTTCTGCCAGGATCCATCTCTTTACTTATTTGTTATGTGTCAACTGACTGCCAATTACCACTTTCCTATGAACGACCATTCATTACCTATTAATTAATGATAAAAAAATAAAAATCCACAGTCCAGAATCACGTGAACAGTGCCAATTTTTTTTCTTATTTTTTTCACGCAGCTTCTACCAGCATTCGAAAAAAAAGATTTTTTTTTCGCGATTTCTTCTGCCTCTCTCTGCGTGTTTCTTCGTATGGTTGACGCGTTGTACTGTCCATTCGCAACAGTGCGGAACTTTTTTTGCCGATTTCTTCTATCGCTCACTGTGTGTTTGTTCGGATGGTTGACACATGTCCTCTGTATTTTGTCTTCCAGTAAAGAAGATAGTGCCACCACTTCTCCGTTTCTCATTCGCAACAGTGTCAATTTTCTTTTTTCGTTGATTTTTCCTGCTACCTCCGCTACTCGACGCGTGATGATGATTTTTCATGTCGCATGTATATACGCGGAGCTCGTTTCCACGCCTAGTTTTACTAAAAATTTCAAATTAAGGCCTATATCAAATGAAACTATACAAGGGTGCAAACGGATTGATGACAGATCAAATTGATCGATGATGGGTCAGATAGTGGTTATATTTGTATTCGTTTTTATTTTCCAAGTACGATTGAAATCAAATATTAAATGGTAAACTATTAGAATTTGAGTTATTATCGTGGCTAGTTGTTGTTTTCTCTATGAAAAATTTGAGTTCTACGGAAATAAGTTGATTGGCGCGTGACCCTCATCATTTCTATAGACAAGTCCACGAGAGAAATTTGCACGAAAATAAAATCCACGAAATATAGTCTACTTTTGCACGGAAATACTCCAAAACTTTCTATTTTATGAAAATAAGTACAGACTTTCACGGAAAAACTCTACTCTGACACACCCTTTCGTTTTTATAAATAGAAGCAACTTGTTCTGTGGACACATGCACGAAAATAATGCTTTTCATAATATTTTTTATTTATGTAATAATTTTATCATCTGGGAAAAAATTAAAATAGCAGAATAGAGAAGTCTTAATCTAGTTTCATATTTAACAACTGCATATATAATTAACTAATTAAAATAAAATAATAATTATTCCTACATATAGTGTTATTAAACTAAAATAAGTTCTTCATGCTACACACTTCAGAAAAAGTGAACATGAGTTTATCAAATCAGGAATAAACTGATATACTTTATAAAGTTGAAAAAGGGGAAAAAGTTAAATATATACCTAGACTACTGAAGATTTTCCACAATAAAATAAATAAAATAGATAGCAGAAACAATATTTGTAAGATTCATGAAGAATATAAAAAAAGTTTAAATGCTTAATATTGAACAGTTTTATCATCATTCCCATTACATATTAGATATTTTCTGTATATACAATCAAAAGCGAAAAGTAAATTAATTAGGTATTTTGTCCATATAACAAAAAACAGCAAAAGCTAAACACTATACTAACATAAATGGATGCTCAATTAGAGCTCTGGTCCCATTTCCAAGATTTCCTCCTTTCATAAACATGTTCATCCTCATCCTCATCGGCAGACATCGTCCATTCGATCGGACCTGTAATAAATGAAAAGGTTATTTTATTAAATTTTTAGTATCATTATAATTGTGCCATAACTTGATAGATTTTATTTTATCTATGATAATTTTATAAAAGTCAGTCTAGAGCCCTAGCTAGTAATATAGGTTGTGTAGAGAAGTCATTTGTTTGTAGGTACTTAATATTATATTTAAAGTTGATAATTAATTATTACTACATATTTGATCAATATTCAATTCGCAAATATGTCTCTCAATCAGACATTAAACTAATACGAATACAAATCTAATATTCAGCAAATATGAATACATCTCGAATACAATTCAAATATTGTAACAGAATTAATATTAATTCTTGTACGTAATGCATAATACAAATCTAAGATTTATAATTTAGTTCGGAAGATTTGAGAAATTCAAACAACATGATGCATGGTTTAGTTTTCGCTTGTGTGTTTTTAAAGAAGAGGAGGGTTCCAATGCCTACTTTTCTTGTGCTTCATCATGCCCATTAACTTAAAAAATTAATTAATTAATTTTTTAAGACTTTAAATATCAAAACTGGTTGATTGAATATTTTATATATGTCATAATACATGTGTATAAAAAATATTGAAACATTTTAGTTGAATTTCATTGATCATCTAGAGCTAACAAAATCAACGGTTCAAATCCAATAATTTTGAACCGTTGATTTTGTTAGCTCTAGATGACCAATGAAATTAAACTAAATTGTTTCAATATTTTTTATACGCATGTATTATGACATATATAAAATATTCAATCAATTAGTTTTGAT
>CAXKVX010004436.1:0-16189 GCA_964058865.1 Eleocharis quinqueflora
GATTCAGTTGTTTTTCTTATACCGATGGAGCGAGTGACTGTAGTAGTTCTTTTAAGTTCTGAGGCCACACTCACACTGACACCGCACATGTGAACAAAAAATGAATTTTAAAAAAGGAGGGAAATGAATTCTGGAGAAAAAAGATTCTTACCTTCTACGAATAGAAGTGAGAGTCGTCACCAATTTGAGTTGGTTTCCCGAAATTGCCCCCGACCATTCAGCACAAATGGCAACTAGCAAGCAAAAGGAGGAGGAAATGTTAACTAAACAAGACAGAATTTCATATTTAGTTTTCAAAAACTTCAATATTATATATTTTTTTCTTTCAGATTTCATAATTACATATTTATTCATTTAAAACACACAAAAATTCATCATTATCGAAATTGATAATTAAGTTTCATTATTCTTCTCCAACCTCTCAATTTTATTTCTTCATACCTCAGTTACCTCTCATCAATTCTATCCTCTCCCACCCACCCAACCAATCATGATTTCTCTCTTCAATTTTCATATTCCATCTCCTCATCAAACTCCATGAACCTCCTCTACTTGCATCAACCACCACTCGCTCCCATGTCTCTCAACCTGAACCCAATAACACCTCCTCTGAACCCGAATCTGATTTGGATACAAGCCTCACAGACTCCTTCCTTGACACATGCCTCTCACGATTTCTCTGATTATTCGAGCTTCAATTAGAATATATAAGGTGAACTTGAACGACTCACTTCAGTGACCCGATCCGAAGCTCCTAACAATCCTTCCCCAAATATGCATGATCTAGACTTAACCTCATCGAAACTACTAGAGACAATGCCACTGGAGAGCTTGGAGCCTGTCGTCAGATCATGAACTGAAAAGCATAGAAATTTCTCTTAATATAGAAATTTGTTAATTGCGCCTTCATAATACACAAAAAAAACATTAATCAACCAAGTAGATGTCAACAGGTGGATAGGTAATCCTAAGAACCATAAGGATATAGGAGAATTAATTTAAATTAATTATAATTATTGATGGACCGATTATGATTAATTAACTATATATTGGTGATAATGTAAAGTCAAAAATATTGTTTGGATTAAATCCAACTCAGATTGGATCAAAGCCCAAGAAAAACAGCCCAAACACAAGTCTATTGCGATCACAAGAAGATTTTTTACGACCGCAAGGATATAGGAGATTTTGCAATAAATCTTCTGATTTTTCAGAAGATTGATTGTGCTCGCAAATAATACATATTGCTCATTGTTCAGAACCTTGAAAGCATCTAACTCGGAAACCATACTAGCACACGAGCAAACACATTTTTCTCAAATTTAAAGCATAAATAAAGAATAAACAAAATAAACTAAACAACAAGTAAACAATTGTTGGATAGAGCTTAATGTAATCCTTTAAACGGTGACATTCCACGATAGGCTCGTGCAACACGACCGTGTCCAATCGACCCCAGAAGTGAGCAATCAGGAGAGATCTACGCACAATTGGCGTACGGGCTCGTTGAAGATAGCTTCACCTCTTCTATCCAACGAGACCAAACATGGACAAATTCGTTTAAAGCTCACTAAAATAATCGAATCCAAAGTTGGCAAACAGAAAAGATTTGTGCTTAGGCTCAGAAAATTGGCCAAGTACCCAGAATCGTGTGTCAGATAGCTATACTCATGCATATCCCCGAGCTAAACCATTATGAAGCACAATTGGCGTAAGGGCTCGTTAGAGAGAGTGTCAACTCCTCTATCCAATGATACCGATTTCGAGCAAACTTGTTGAGAGTACAAAAAAATAACTATGTTCAAAGTAACGCATGACGCATGACGCAAGACACATGATGTCGCTGTAAGCCGCATGAGGCGGTTGCAATCTGCATGACGCAACTGCATGACGCAGCTGCAGGTCGCTGCTGCAAGCCGCATGACGCATGATGCAAGACGCGTGCCACATGACGTCGCTGCAAGTTGCATGACGCATGACACATGACACTAGACGCACGATGCAAGACACGTGGCACATGAAGCATGACATGACGCAAGACACAAGACGCAAGACGTGAGACACATGACGCATGGCATGACACATGATGCAAGACGCATAACAGAAGCTGCTGAAAGCCCCATGACGTTGCGCTGCAGCATGACACATGACGCAAGACGCACGATGCAAGACGCTGAGCCGCATGACACAAGATGCATGACGCGGACGCTACGAAATGCATGACACATGATGGATGACGCATACGCTAAAAAATGCATGACGCTTGCCGCATGATGCAAGTTGCTACAAGCCGCATGACGCATGACGCAAGACGCCAGACGCATGACGCAAGACGATGCAAGCCGCATGACGCAAGACGCATGATGCATGACACAAGACGCTGCAAGCCGCATGACGCATGACGCAAGACACAAGCCGCATGACGCTAGACATATGACGCATTACGCATGACGCATGAAGCATGACGCAAGACGCATGACGCATGAAGCATGACGCATGACACAAGAACTAGACACAAGACACTGCAAGCCACATGACGCAAGACACATGACGCATGACACAAGACGTGTGATGCCGCTACAAGCCACATGTCGCATGACGGATGACGCATGACGCACGACGTATGACACCAGATGCAAGACGCAAGACGCATGACACCGCAACAAGCCGCATAACGCTAGATGCATGACACATGACAGAAGCTGCTGCAAGCCGCATGACGCATGATGCCGCAAGCCGAATGCCGCCGCAAGCCGTATGACGCTTAACACATGACGCAAGACGCTTAACGCAAGACGCATGGCGCACGACACATGATGCATGACGCATAACGTCGTTCCACCGCATGACACATGATGTCGCA
Source organism: Eleocharis quinqueflora (assembly GCA_964058865.1). NCBI lineage: Eukaryota > Viridiplantae > Streptophyta > Magnoliopsida > Poales > Cyperaceae > Eleocharis > Eleocharis quinqueflora. The sequence continues at coordinate 2,864 of CAXKVX010004436.1, forward strand.
AGCCGCGTGACACCGCTCCTCCACCGCAAATCGCATGACGCCACTGCACGCTACATTACGCCTTAGTTAGTTGAGTTGGTACATGATTCTTAAGTTTTAAAATTCTTTCAATTCGAATGCCAGTATTACTTGACAGTTCACATTTTAATTATTGTCAGTAATGAGATATTTTAGATTTTGCTTGTGTGAATTGGTTCAGTTGTGCAAAGTGAGGATGCTCAATTAGGTTCCTCATACACTTCAAGAAATTAGATCGAGGAAGTCTGCTTTTTATTATTACAAAAGTGTCATGACATGAATTTCATTTTTTTCAAATTCGTTTATGCAGTTGCTTATATATTGTAGTTGCAATTTTGTTTATTATACATGATCGTTATAATTTCAGTTTGTTTGAGCACGTTGTTATTTTACTTTTGTAGGCAAGACATTTATTTTCTTTCTATTATAATTTGTCCAACAATTTTATGAACTTTTATCAAATTTGAACTATATTAAATCATGAAGTTACTATTATTTTTCAATCCCACCGCAACGCATGGGCACTGGACTAGTCTGATTAAAAGGTTGGGAGTAGCTTGGTTGCATATCCTACTGTTCAAATTCGATAAAAAAGTGCAATAAGAAAATGCTACTAAGACCTTTCATAGATTACTTGCATAATTATATTTAAACAAAATAGTTTAGTCAACATTTGAAGTAACGTATGCATTATGTTTTATTATTTCCTTTTGCTTATGTGCATGTGGTATTGCAGCTTAGTTGTATTTTCCGTCTTTTTGTTTCATATATTGTGTTGTTTTGTACCAGCTTGGATAGTATAGTCTTTTTTACGCTCTAAATGCTAGAGGTAGCTTTTGTCATTACTAAACATCCAATTTTCTTATTTCTTTAACACATGTTAATGCTCCAAAGAAAAAATCAGCATGGGATGTTCAAACAAGATGGAATTCCACTTATTTGATGCTTGAACTAGCCTTGGAATTACGTGAGGCAATTAATCGGTATGCTGCCATTGATAAAAGGTACAAACTTTGTCCTACCGAACAAGATTGGGATAATGTGAATGCTCTAATCGGCTACTTGAAAGTCTTTTATGATGACACAAATAAACTGAGTGGAACAAAAAATCCAACGCTTAATCTATTATTTCCTGAATTTTGTGAGGTTTACCTAAGTGTTAGAAAGATGGGAAGTAGTTCATATCCCTTTATTGTTCAAATGGGTAGAGAGATGTTTGCCAAATGGGACAAGTATTGGACCAATGGGAATACTCTCTTGGCTATTGCATGTCTTCTTGATCCTAGGTGTAAGATGACAATGGTTGAATACTATTTTGAAGCAATGCATCCTGAGGATAGTGTAAGGTTCATTGCGAACTTGAAGGGATGTTTGAATGTGTTGTTCAATGAATACTTGGAGGCATACTCCAAAACAACACAAAATCAAGTTGGCAGCTCAAGCCGACCTGCAAGGTATAATTAGGACTTACTTTGCTTATTAGTTATTATCTGCATTTATTGTTATGTGTCTTATTTGTCTTAATTCATGTAGGGATCGTTCTAGTGGATCAAGTATTATCACTGATACTAGGGCTGGTTTGAAATCCTTTTTTAATGTCAAAAAGACTTCTGAGCCCACGCACACACAATCAGAGGTAGAGCAATACCTATTTGAGATGCTTGATCCAGCCAGCTTAGATGAGGATTTTGACATACTAACATGGTGGAAACTAAAGGCCCTAAGATATCCTATTTTGGCTAGATTGACAAGAGACATCCTAGTTGTTCCAATCTCGACGGTGGCATCAGAGTCTACCTTCAGCATTGCTGGTAGGACACTGAGTCCTGTTAGAAGCTCTTTAAATGATGAGAGTCTTGAAGCTCTCATATGTGCACAAGATTGGTTGCGTGCTTCAGTAAATGGTACTTTTATTTCTTGTTTTCTTCTTTGTTGTTCTATCGAATTATTTTTTATAATATATACTAATGTGTTGTGTATTTTGTTGTTTGTTATTTCAGAGAATGGTGGAGTATTTGGTGATGTTATTTGGTCCACTGATGAAGCAGCAGCACCAGATGTGGTAGTGTTAGTGCATCTTGAAGGCATGATATTGTTAGAATTCATTAGAAAATATGTTCTTATTTGATATTGTGTGAGATGTTGTTTTCTATTATATGAGATGTTATTTGTGTTTGAGTAACGTGTTTTTATTTGCTATTTTGTGAAATATTGTTTGCTACTATGTGAGATGTTATTTGTGATTTTATTATGTTAAATGTTATGTTTTCATGAATTATGTGCTAATGTGTGAGGTACTATTGATGAATACAAAGATTTTTGTTATTTGTGTATTGTGCTACTGTGTGTTTTTTTTTTTTTTTTGAGAAATGCTACTGTGTGTTAATGATTGATCTGTTATTTTGTTAAACGATCAAAATCTTGACTGTTGAAATCGTTTCGATCGTCAAGTGAAACAAAACAATCAGTGCAACAAAACTTTTCAACGGGGAAAATTTTATACGAAAACGAAAGATTGGATTTTCGTTCCGTTTAACACGTTAGACACCCTGATGCATGTAGCATTACTTTCGTGTATTCTTGTCATCAGTTAGTGTGCGAGTCTGAGGATGAATCTTTCTGGAACTCTAATGTATTAATATGAATATATGATTGGATTAATGGAATTGGCAACTCTTTGAGGTTGCTATTTTGAAACATTACATGCTGCTACAAACATTGCATATTGTTACAAATCATGAAGATGCTGCGGCCTCCACACCAAGCGCTTGTAGTCTTCTGCTGAGCAACTTCTCGACACACTTGCCAAGAATATCAACCTCCAGATTGACCTTATCGCTGACCTTCTTATTTGGCAAAATGATCTTCTGCTGGGTGTAGGTGGCCAACATGAAGTCAGAACTGAGAACTGTTCTCTTCCTCATGCACACTGACCACTGTGACCCAAAGAGAGTCCCTCGGGAGAGAATTTTACAATCTCGCCTGTGCCATTCACATGCCCCTACAAGTGCAAGCTGTCAGTTTGCATTAATCTATCTCATATCAATTATACCAGAGAAGTCTAGTAACAAAAGGTTACAACGGGTTTAGATGTAGAAGGGGTAATTAAAGTGGGTTATTGCCTCTTCAACGATAACGGACTGAAATGGGTACTTTAACTGCTTAGATATGAATGTCGTAAAGAATGGGTGACAGTTCGCGAAGCTCAGAGCCCAATCAGTTCTAGTGGAAGGTTTTTGGAATCTCAACTTTTGATGGAATGGAAGGTTTTTGGAAAGATGGTCGCAGTCGCAGAAGGAGCTAAGCACTGAAGTGGGAGATTATAATGAGGTGGATATGGAAGAAGTGAAGAACCGTATCACTCTTCGGTGCTGACTGCTGACTGCTGAGTGCTGAGTGCTCCCTGCATTGACCGGCCTCCCTGTATCAAACAATTTTATCGTATTTATCAATTTGACCTCAATCAGAGCTATAGATCTTTTGGCTTGGTTCTCTACTTTTGTGTGTAAAGAGACCAAGTTCAAGTTTATAATAGATATTCTTGTTAATTAATGGAAACGGCTCGATCTCATTATCAAGTCGGAGGATCGAGAGTCCCAGAAACATAAGCTCGTCAATAGCCGAACTCTGTTATCATATCGTTGTCAAGCGTGTCTTCACTTTGTTTGCTTATTCTCAACTCTCTCTATTTTAATTTTTTAATTTTAAATTGATTGATAAATTATTGCAATTGAATTGCTTGACTTGTTGGTATTTGCATTAGCATTTGAAATTGATTTGTGCATTTTAGTCAAATAAACTTAGAAATCGAATTGAAACTTATTCACCCCTCTCTACGTTTATCAAAATGATATCAGAACAAGTTGAACTTGCTAATTGAGATTTACTTGGTTACAAGTAAAGATCCGCAAAATGGTATTCCCAAATCGTATAGTAGAACCTCCAATATTTGAGCAAAATTGTTATAATTTTCATATTGAAAAATGTAAATGAAAAGCTATGTAATTAAAACATATGTAATTAATATCCTAGGTTAAAACATATGTAATTAATATTAGACAAAATTTGGCATAAATTACACAATAAATCCTAGATTAAAATATATGTAATTCGGGCTTATTAATAAGAATTATACTTATCTTATTTTTTATTTTCAATGGGAGGCAATGGAAGTTTTAATTGATCACTTGAAAGTTTTTTATGTCACCATATTGAAGTTGAGTGGCATCAAATATCCTATTTTGAACATATTCTTTCCAGAATATTGTGAGGTTTATATTAATATTAAAAATATGGGTAGTTTGTATCACTTTGTCGTGAAGATGGACATGAGATGTATGCTAAGTGGGGCAAGTACTGAACAAGTGGGAATATATTGTTGGCGATTGCTTGTGTTCTTGATCCAAGATGCAAGCTGAAAGTTGTTGAGTACTACTTTCAGAAGCTACACTCTAATACCTCTGAGGGGATTATTACTGAATGAAATCTTGTATGAATGTTATGTTCAAGGAGTATGTAGATAGACACTCCAAACTTACAAAGAAACAAGCTGGCAGCTCCTCAAGGCATGAGAGATAATTATTTTATTAGTTTAATTCTTTCATTAATTGTTTATTAGTTTAATTCTCTTAATTAGTTCAATTGCTTGTTTAAGTAGGGTAAGTACATCAGTTTGTATCTTTGACACAAGAGCTGGATTAAAAGACTTCATTGAAGGAAAAAAGAATACTGAATATGTAAAATCAGGCCTGGAGCAATAACCTATCTGATGCACTAGATAATGCCAGCTTGGATGAAGACTTTGACATCCTAGCATGATGGAAAGTCCATGCCCATAACTATCCAAACTTGACACTGCTAGCCAGGGACATTCTAGTGTCCCGATATCGAAAGTGGCATCGGAAGCAACATTTAGCACTGATGACAGAGCACTATCATCAGTGAGAAACTTTTGGAATGATGAGAGTATGAAAGCTTTCATCAGTGCTCAGTATTGGTTGTGCTTCGGTCACAGGTAACCTCTTATTTCAGAGTTATTGCACTCTGTTAATATTTTCATTTCCCTTAGCAACTTACATAATTACATTTCTTTCTTGTTTTTATGCATAAAATGGTGGAGAAGTTGGTGATCTGCTATATTCCAGTGATGAAGCAACAACATCTGATTCCATCTTGTGCTAATTGCGGATGAAGCCTGGAGAAATGATATCTTTGGCTCATTGACTCTCAAGCAGTAACCTTCAATGATGATGTATGGGTTTCACTATTTTATTTGATTTTATTTTTTGCCATTGGCTGAGATAGGTCAAAACTGAGAAGGTAGTTTGAGAGCTAGGTTGAGCACATAGGTTGTAATCTAGGCTGATTCCTTTTATGCTTCATGTTAATTAGAAATTATTGCAAGTTGAAGTTGTAATGTATTGAACATGTAATATATACTTGATATGTGAAATGAAATTTTTGTGATTTTCAGAGTTTTTTCTAATTTTTTGGATCTGTTGTGCACCGTTAGTAGCTGATACACCTAAGCGCCTAAGTGTAGTACTAATTTTTCGGTTTACCAACAAATATGGATCTAATTGCAATTTTTCAAATTATGACCAAACAAGCAATTCAATTAATCCTATCAATTCAAGCAATTCAATTACTACTATAAATTTTCAAGCACTAAACAAAGCAATTAAATAAAGTAAATTGAGAAAAGATACATAGAGATATGGAAGAGAAAGTTCAATATGTTGATGGAGTTTGGCTTATCCCTTGGCCTAGCCTACGTCTTTGGGTTCCGAACGCCCCTGCTTCTTGCGATAATAAGCACGATCTGCTCCACTAAATAATTGTTTAAATACAACTTCAGAATTCGACTCTCTTACACACATCGGTGGAGCACCAACCCAACTATCATGGTGTCGAACTTGGTCTCACTTACACACACCGATAGAGTACCAAACCAACGAAACAACTCACACAAAAAATAGAGAATATGATGATAAACTAATCACACAAACAATCTCTCAATAATCTCTAGATGAGATTTAGCTAATTTAAGTTTGGAATTTGAGCAAGAATTTGGCTAATTGAAAATAGCTCAAAGATATAACAATGATTGTTGTAAATGATTTAGAATAGGCAGGTCTCTTACTTAGAGAAAGATTGAAGAAGTTGGGTTTATGTAGGTATACAAATCTGGCACAAATTAGTTCAGCGGAGTCTAACGTTATAACTCCAATTTCTATACAGATCTTATCGTTATAACGCTAATTCAAATCAGGACAAAATCTCATGACGTTGGATTTGAAACTTTTTGAAGATTTTACTTAGCGTTGTAACGCCAAATGATGTACAAAGTGTAGCATTATAACGTTGGAACTTTCTCAAGTCAGGACAAAATTGGTTTTTATTTTGAATTTTAGCGTTATAACAATATCTGACATTATAACGATTTTTACTGTCTTTTCTGGACTTGAGCTGATATGAGTTTTGCACAGTCTAGCGTTATAACGTCATAGTGAGGTTTATAACAGAAAAAATTACTTAAGTTCTTAAAACGTAAAACGCAACGTAAAAAAAACGCAGTGTAAAGTTGGTCCCGGTCAATCAGACTCGGACCTCCGAGTCCCGACAGTGCCAAGTTCGGCTATGCACCGCATCTCTTGCGTTCCCACCATCTCTTTACTTTGAGAGAGAGAGAGAGAGAGAGAGAGAGAGAGAGATTGTGGCGTCATGCCTCCATAGAGCCATGCGACGAGCACTGGTGCTACTCCTCCGACTGGATAGACCTCCTTCCGGTTCCTTCTTTGGCTTGCTTCGCTCCTTTTCTAGCGCCACTGGAGAGCTTCGGTCTCCATTCCGCGTCGGCCAACACCGCTCCTTGTGTAACTACGCCGTCGATCAGTTCTCGGACGATGAGTACGAGTGCGAGTTTGGAGATCAGAAGGTACGGGGTTTCTTCCTATTTCCAGAGCTCTCTGCGATTAACTTCTCTTTTCTTAGCTTAAATCGAAGCTTATTCCATTATTACTACAGCCTTCTTCTTCCGTGGCAAATATTGACGAATGGAGGTGGAAACTTGGCATGATGCTGAGGAATGCTGAGGAGCAAGAGATTATCTCCAGAGACAAGAGAGATAGAAGAGATTATGAACAAATCTCTCACCTCGCCCGACGAATGGGGCTGTATAGGTAATGAGCTGTTATATATTTGTTTCCCTTTCTTTCTTTTTCAATTGTTCATTGCTCTAGGTGTTGATTGATTTTTATGTTCTCTCATCATCTGCGTTTAACAGTGAGATATATGGCAAAGTGGTGGTAGCTAGTAAAGTTCCCTTGCCAAACTACCGGCCTGATCTTGATGACAAGAGGCCGCAGAGAGAGGCAAGTTCTAAAAATCTGTTACCACATACTACCTTTTTCATTGCCGCTTAAGTCATATACATTTTCTGTTGTAGTTTAAGACCTAAAGTTCATTCTGTACATGAACACTAACTTTTAAGCAACCAACTTTCACAGTAACATTTATTTCTATGATGATATTCGGTAGCTGGACATGACTACTCTACGCAATAGAGATATTTGGTGCAGGAAATTCAGAATTCTAGTGATTTCCAAATTCAAAATCCGTGTAACCGCTAAATTCAGAGAATTTTACTGAGCCATTTTTCTTAATTTTATGTAACAAATAGTTCTTATGCATGCTTTATTTGGAACATAGGTGGTTATTCCTCTGAGCTTGCAAAGGAGAGTAGAAAGCCTGGTTCAAGACCACCTTGACCAGGCCATGTTGGGATCTGGTAAAGCAAATGATTTGTTTGAAGAAAAATCTATTTGTGAAGATTTGAAGGAAATCCAGCCAGACGTGAACCAAGGTTCTCACATAGATGACCATGTTATGGAGAAGATTCTTCATAGAAAGAGCCTCCGCATGAAAAATTTGCAACGGACCTGGCAGGTATTGTAGTACTATTCGGCATGGATGGTGCAATTATTGCTTTTGAAAGTGAAAAGAATTTTCCTTTGGCCCCTAAAAGTTTCAAATTATTATGTTACCCTGAAAATATGGTACAATCAGACAATCAGTTGTATTATTCCTGTCTTAGCTTAGTATTAAAAAGCTTAAAAGCTGGAAAACATGTGCCTTTCCCCCATTTATAGAGAGATACAGTTCGAATGTAGGGGCAGCTATTAAAGATAATTACAATGAAAGGAGGGATCTGGATGATGTCTTTGTCCTTTGTAGAAGGCAATTTGTGAGTTTATACAAGATGTCTGTTGCTTTTCCGGCATCACTCAGTTTATAAGGATTAATCCTTATTTGGTGCTTTTTTTGGCTTCATTTTGATCAGTTTTGTTTTTCTTTGCAATAGGAATCACCAGAAGGCACTAAGATGCTAAACTTTAGGCAGTCTCTTCCAGCTTACAGGGAAAAAGAAAGGATTTTATGTGCCATTGCTCACAATCAGGTCTTTTCTTTTCTGGTTTTTTTATTTTATCTTGAACTCAGCTATGTTATCAAAACACACACTATATCCTCATGAGCTCCCTTATTCTTTTGCACTAGAATATAAAAATATGGTGTAGCAATTGTCTTGCTTGATCCCCCCCCCCCCAAAAAAAAAAAAATTAATAATAATAAATAAATAAAAGAAAATTAATTATGTATAAAAATATGCATACATATAAATGTTTTCTGAACTTCTAGGTTCACTTTTTATGTACTATCCAGTCTTTGAAGTTCTGAATAGGGCAATTTATTTAGGATAGAACCAAAGCATCTGAGTTTGACTATTTCATTATGAACAGTATCTTCTCTGATTTGTGGTAAATTGGCTTATTGTTCAACACTTAAGAAAGAGTACTTTAAGAATAGAAATGAACTTACATTGAATGCTTAATTGATCTCAGCAGCAAGAGCCTGTGCATCAATTGAACATTTCATTGTTTTCTCTTTCTTCATTGAAAAGGATAGTTTGTCAGGTGATAGTTATTTCTGGAGAGACTGGCTGTGGAAAAACAACTCAGCTGCCACAATATATACTAGAATCAGAGATTGAGTCGGGACGAGGAGCTTTTTGTAACATCATCTGCACACAACCCCGAAGAATCTCTGCCATGACTGTTTCTGAAAGAGTTTCTACTGAAAGAGGAGAAAACCTTGGTGAAGCTGTAAGTTCTGATGATTTGATATTAACTTTTTAATCGATTCTAAATCTTACTGAAAAGTTAGCCACCATTTGCATAACAACCTGACATATCTTTCTTTCACAACTTGCCCCCATGTCAATTTAGCATCTGCAGATTATGTCGAACTGTCATACTGATGTGATGGAAGTTCACTTCTGTTCGTTATTAGAAAATTTTGTTCTCCGCATTTATCTCATTAGAGAGTACAAAATAAATCAAGTTTTTAGCAAAGTGACCTCGTTCTTTTGGTTATTGGGTGTCTAAAGATAAGCATAGAAGTATATTGCATTCACTTGTAATAACTCATAAATATTAAATTTTTAAGTTTGGTAAGGTGCCAGTGTTGATTGCCAAAGACACTTTTCCTTTTGAGACTATTCCAGTAGTACCCTTAAAGTTTATTATTTTTTAGTTAGGCTACGGTGCTTACGCAAGCACATGCTCTGTTGTGCTTGTGAATGCAAAATATCGAATTTTAAAGTGCAAACGACCAATCTCAACAGCTGAAAACGTTGTCCATACTAAAATCTACTTAGGACCAAAATTTTCATTCTTTAGATTTTTTACTATTTTATCGGATGGATGGAAAATTCATTGGTCTAACGATTTACATCTCTCAAATTCAATGAATTCTTCACCATTCGGTAAAATAGTTAAAAAATCTAAAAATGGAATTTTAGTCCCTAAGTAGAATTCTAGTATGGACAACACTTTCAAGGGTTCGGATCGACCGTTTGCATTTTGAAATTTGAGATATGTGGTTGCAAGCATGGTAAAGTATGTGCTTGTGTAAGTACCGTAGCCTAACTCTCTTTTTTTTCCTAAAACATCTCTAGCTTCTGTAATAGGTTGGCTACAAAGTTCGGTTAGAGGGGATGAGAGGAAAAGATACACATCTTCTGTTTTGTACAAGTGGTATTTTGCTTAGGAGGTTACTTGGAGACCGTAATTTGAATGGTGTAACGCATGTTTTTGTGGATGAAATTCATGAAAGAGGCATGAACGAAGGTTGTTTTCTGAACGTATTTTGCAGACACGCATTGACCTATTTTTTTTCCCAAATCCCCTTGCATAATTTTATTTAAATTGCACCAAATACTTCATGTATTTATCTGAAGAGTATCTTTAATCATTTTAAAGTGATTTGACCTTGTTAACAGTTGTTGTGGGCTTCATCCAACATTGTTAGATGCTTCATTATGCATATGGGAACAATGAGTGTTGAGGCTGATCTTGAGTTAATTTATATAAACTTTATTTTCAGATTTCTTGTTGATTGTCTTAAAAGACCTCCTACTGCGCCGTAAAGACCTGAGATTGATTTTGATGAGTGCCACGTTAAATGCTGAATTGTTTTCTAGCTACTTTGGAGGGGCACCTACCATTCATATACCGGTCAGCTTTTTAACTAGTTACTAAGCTTTTAATTTTTTCTCTTATATTCTGGTAAAAATGAATAATCTCAGCTATACTACATTGTTGAGAGCTACTTATTTATGTTACCTGTAGTAAACTAGGATTAGATGATCACCAGTTTTTCATATCATATGACTATAACTAATTTAACTTCTTGATTTTTTCCTGGTTTAACCAGGTCTTTCAACTATTTTGTTTGCTATTTGCTTATCTGATTGCTTAGTTCACAATTGAGGGCAAGCAATAGCGGCTGTGGATAAAATAATTGTGAACTTTTTTAGACCCTGCAGCTGAGGTTTTAGATCAATGGCTGGGATTGAAAAACATTGATAGCATTGTACTTAGTTATTCTCTTATTGCATTGTTTGATGCTAGGGTTTTACATACCCGGTAAGTGCACACTTTCTAGAAGATATACTGGAGAGAACTGGATACAAGTTGACATCATCAAACCAACTAGACGATTATGGCCAAGATAAACTTTGGAAAACCCAGAGGCAATTGATGCCACGAAAGAGAAAAAACCAAATCACTTCTCTTGTTGAGGTACTGCTCATGTTTTGTTGCTGAATTAGAGTTTCATACCAATCGATCTGATTAGAAATCAGCTCTGAAAATATGCCTGGGATATGGACAAAGTACCTGTTGGGTCATGTACAGGGACATTAGTCAACATGTATATTTTCTGTACTAAAACAGGCTTCCTGATGAGTGACTATAATCCGCCCCCCCTAATTAGTTACCGTGATCTTGAGCACTAAAACAATGACCAAGTTTGTTGTTTCTCTTATCACATCACCCAAATTTGTTATAGCTGGCTTTTGCACTTGGATTTCAACATCCTTGTTTTAACATTATCTTCTTGTATAATTAGATTTATTTGTAAATACTGACAACATTAGTTTGTAATATTTTAATAATAGAAAAATATATTTTGTTATTTTTGTTTCTCTATTCTCCCTAGCTAGGGGTGAAAATAGACAGACATAAATGAAACTATATACCTATTATATCTTAGTTGGCAGACAGGCATGAACATGGATAAAAATGCTGATACGGATATTAAATGGAAACAAACTGCAAATTGACTTACCTTTATGGATACAAATACAAATTGAATAACTGATGGTACTGATTTGGGCATGAGCTGCTTAGTTAAGGAACTTGAACATACATTATACGTACAATTACAATTTACAATGAGACCTAACAAAACTTTGCTTACCGCTACGCCGCTGCGCGCCTTTGGTAGGGGTGTATGGTTGAGGTGCTTCTTGATTGACATGTTTTTCTGAAGTATGCACCTACCGTTTCGATTGATACTTGATTAGAAAACATTTACATATTCACATGGACATTTGATTAACAATTATTAGTCAAATAATGCAGTCACTTTCTAATCTAATAAGCATGCATGGAACGTTAGAACTTTGTAATAGATTTTTCTAGTGAGTCTGGGGATATCCATATATGTATTCTCATTGCAAAAATGTCCCTGTCTGTACTGGTATATCTTTATAAACTTTAGGGTTAAAGAAAAAAAATGAATATCATATCCCATGTGTGCATTTGAAGGGTTATACTATTCCAATGACTATGTATGTACAACATATTTATCATACTCATTCTATATTTGTTTCTATATCTGCATTAATATATGTAATTAGTTATCAATATCCAAGTTCGTGCAGATCCAGATTGAGATATTTGTGTATGACGATTGTTTTGTTTTCAGTGCTATTTGGAGCTTAGTCTATACTGGTATGAAGTGGTTGATGCAATGTAGTAACTTCTCTTATTACTTATCCAGTAACAATGCTTTTTGTGTACACAGGATGCTGTTAAGAACTCGAGCTTTGAGTGCTATGGATCAAGAACACGTGATTCTTTGGCCAATTGGAACCCAGATTGCATTGGCTTTAACCTTATAGAGGCTGTATTATGCCATATATGTAGAAAAGAGCGTCCAGGGGCAGTTTTAGTATTTATGACTGGTTGGGACGACATAAGCTGCTTGAGGGATCAGCTGAAGGCTCATCCTTTGCTTGGAGATCCTAATAGGGTTTCTCTTCTCACATGCCATGGGTCAATGGCTACTTCAGAGCAGGTAATTTATAATTCATGAATATATTATTCTGACAAAAATGATAAGAAGTTGTTCTGAGCTCAGTCATTTGTTGTTATATCCTTTCTTACTTCATTTCAGTTATGGGGAGTGATTTGGTTGTAGTACGTATCAAGCTAAACTCTTCAAGGAAGCTTTAATAAATCCACAAATTATTCCATTGAGTTCACTGCTTTGTTATGAGGGCCTTGCTTCTGCAACCTTTTAATTTTGATACAATTTGTCTTGGAATTTCAACCTAATGCAGTCACAAGTCAACATAGCATAGGATAATTTACTCACCTGTTAATGAAATAAAAACAAAAACTCAATACTACAAATTTGAATTCACCTTTTAATTTTGGTACAATGTCTTGGAATCTAAACCTATTGCAGTCACAAGTCTTGATCAATAGAAGAAAAGGACTAAATCCTTAATTCTTTAATCATTTCAGAAACTAATATTTGAGAGGCCGCCTCCAAATGTACGCAAAATAGTCCTTGCCACAAATATGGCAGAAGCAAGCATCACAATAAATGACATAGTTTTTGTGGTGGATTGTGGAAAAGCCAAGGAGACCACTTATGATGCTCTGAATAATACCCCAT